>JAMKCH010003147.1:0-37713 GCA_023653785.1 Ophioderma brevispina
GAAAGTCCATGGTCACGCATATCATATCCACCTGTGAACACAAGTGGGCAAAAATGGGTGCTGACTAGATGAGGGAGATATCCACCACCATTGTGAGCCCACTCCCATGCCTATATCAGCAGTACAAACGACAGACATTTTCACCCTTGGAAAAGATCCGTTCAGGTCCCCGACCCCCCCACCACACAACACGCACACACACACAAACGGACCCCAATTGGGCTAGCTTAGACGAGCGAGGTACACACTCAGAAATAATGTCGATTAAAACCGTTGAGCTTTTACCAGACAAATACCAGGTGTAGGGCCTATGGACAAACCACAGGGTGGTATAGGTTTCAGCGGTGTGTGTTGTTTTTCGTCCCCGTTTTCCATCCCCGTTTTCTAGATTACACCGGGTAATCTAGAAAACGGGGACGGAAAACAGGGACGAAAAACGGCAACCGATGATGGATCCAGAAAAAAAGACCGTGGGGAGGGGGGGGGGGAAAGAACGCCCGATGTCGATACTGAGTTGGGATTTTGGAGGTTGCCTGACGCCTGTGGAGCTCTATGAAAAAAAAAAACGCCTACATCGGCATTAATATGCCCGAGTGATCCTCCAAAACCGCTTGATGATTCATTGCAATTTTACCATACGGCAAGAAGAATTCAGTTAAGCATTTGTTCTGCGAACTTTTAGTTGTAGAAGAAAAGAAATTGGATAAAAATGCATTGAAATCCTTTGACAGGGATCTGGTCATTTCGCACCACATTTTGCTCAAATTACCTTTCCAAGACTGATTTGTCATAGTTCGATCGGATTTTTTTTGTGAAGTAACGTATAAGATTCGTTTTATGTCTGTGCCTTTTGCAAGTTGTAGTAACCGTTTCGAAAGTTATGCAGAAAAATGACCTCCTATCATGAGCCTTCTTTAACACCATTAGAAATCTATAATGTTTAGTGGGGCATTTATAAAGAGTGCGGAAATTTTCCGAAGGATGCCAATTTGGAAATCCCTTTGGAGGCTCCACACAGTATTTAAGGAGTCTTTCTTAAGCAATGTAAATGCACGATTTAGGTTTTATCCCATAAAATGTTTAACGGGGTAACGGAATTGTTCTCACAAAGCAATACTTGAAATAATATGTAATCCTGCCTTATTAATGCATTAACCTGTTTATGTTGTCCTTCCTGTTCTCCCTTTCAAGTTTTTTGTATATAGGGTTGGTGTGAATTTCCTTGGATGTCGATATAGGCACTCTCAACACCGACCTACCACCGTAGTGCCGTACGTGGTGTACACAGATAGGCCAAATAAATCCGACCTTCCCCCGTGAACACGTATTTTTACTCCGAAAAAGAATGAAATGTATAATCCAATTGATGCTTGACTAAGATGAATACGGACTAAGTGGGCTAAAGTTCCGGAATGCGGATAAATGAATTAAAATTGGGGGCCCCGGTTTAGTCCCGTTTTTCGTCCCCGTTGTCTAGATTACCCCGGGGTATCTAGAAAACGGGGACAGAAAACGTGGACGAAAAACGACATACCGAATGAAAAATATTCCTTCATCGGTCATGTCGGTGTGTTGTTTTTCGTCCCCGTTTTCCATCCTCCCCCGTTTTCTAGTTCCCCGGGGTATCTAGAAAACTGGACAGAACACGGGACGAAACAACATACCGATGATAGATCCATAAAAATTACCGTATCATGAGCCTTTAACACCAGAATCTATCTAACATTGTTTAATTACTGGGTATTTATTAGAATCGCTACTTTTCCGTATTGCCGTCCTTCTTTGGGGATTACAAACCCGCCATTTAAGGAGGGGGTCTCTTTTGTTAAACATGTAAATCATTGAGATTTAGGTTTTATATAATCCCATATAAATGTTAACTGGTTAATAGTTTTCTCACAGCAATACTTGAATATATATTAATCATGGCCTTACTTAGTGCATTACCCTTTTTTCTGTTGTCCTTCCTGTCTCCCTTTTTATGTTTTGTGTTGATATGTTTTTGGTGTGAAATGTCCTTGGATTCGATATACCCCATTCTCTCAACACCTCCTTACATAACTCCATATTGCCGGACGTGTTGTTACACAGAGATGCCAAATAATCCGGTGGTGAAAGCATGAGTCCGTGGGAGCCATAGTCCGGGGCTCCATAGACGATACGGAATAACGTGAAACTAATGTTGCGTAAAGGTCAACTGAATCGATTGCCCTATTTGTTCACCATTGTTCCCGGACTAGAGTAAACTCCGGACAATTGTTAAATTCTACACCGGCCTTCCCCCCCTGCAGAATTAATTTTACTCCGAAAAAAATGAAATGTAATTCAATTGATGCTTGAACTAAGGTGAATATGACTAAGTGTGGCGAAAGTTCTTGAATGGGATAAAATGAATTAGATTGGTCGTGCCCCGTTTTTCGTCCCCGTTCTTTAGATTACCAATAACAACAAAAGCCGAGTTTAGGTACTAGAAAACCGGGACGAAAACGGGGACGAAAAACTACATACCGATGAAAGATCCTTCATCGGTCATGTCGGTGTGTTGTTTTTCGTCCCCGTTTTCCATCCCCGTTTTCTAGATTACCCCGGGGTTCTAGAAAACTGGGACGAAAAACGGGGACGAAACACGACATACCGATGATGGATCCATCAAATGACCGTATCAGAAACTTACATCATAGAATCTATATACATTGTTTACAGGGTATTTTGTATAGGCCTAGAGTGTTAATTTCCGTGTTGCCGTTTTTGATGAGCCTGTCCTGGTCTTATGTAGGAATTGTCCTTTTTCTTGGAACAAGTTCTTCCCGTCTGTCAACAGACAGCTGCGTGAATGGGTCTTCAGCAGCCGATAGACGCCGCTCAAATTCAACACCTCACCACATGTTGCCTTGTACGTGTTTTGTTAGAACAGGGGATGCCAACTAAATCGCAACCCCCTGCCCCCCCCCACCCGTGCCAAGTTATTTGCTCTGAAAAAGAATGAAATGTAAATCAACGTAATTTGTCATAGTTGATCGGATTTTTTTGTGAAGTTAACGTATAAGATTCGTTTTATGCCTGTCGCCTTTTGCAGTAAACCGTTTTCGGACAATTCAATTAAATGACGAAAATGACCTATCATGCGCCTTTAACATCATAGAATCTATATCTGTTAAGTTGGCATTTATATAGAGGCAAATTTTTCCGAAGGATGCCAAGATTTTGACATCCCTTCTTGGTATCAAAACACCCGTCATTTAAGGAGGTGTCTTTTCTTAAGCAATGTAAAATTGCTATTTAGGTTTTATCCCATCAACAATGTTAACTACAGTTCTCACATCAATACTGAATAATAATGTAATCATGCCTTACTTATGGCATAACCTTTTTCTGTTGTCCTTCCTGTCTCCCTTTTTATGTTTTTGTTGATAGTTTTTGTGTGAATGTCCTTGGATGTCGATATACGGCCATTCTATCAACACCTACCTTACATACTACCGTATTGCCGGACGGTTGTACACAGAGGGCCAAATAAATCCGGCCTTCCCCCGTGCAAAGTTATTTTACTCCGAAAAAGAATTAAATGTAATCCAATTGATGCTTGAACTAAGATAAATACGACTAAGTGTGGCTACAAGTTCTTGAATGCGATAAATGAATGAATTGGTGGGCCCCGTTTTTCGTCCCCGTTTTCTTATTACTCCCCGTGGTTATCTAAAACGGGACGAAAAACGACATACAGAGAAAGATCCTCTTTGGTCAATGTCGTGTGTTTGTTTTTCGTCCCCGTTTTCTAGATTACCCCGGGGATATCTAGAAAACGGGACGAAAACGGGACGAAAAACGACATACCGGTGATGGATCCATCATCGGGGTGTGTTGTTTTTCGTCCCCGTTTTCCTCCTCACTTCCATCCCCGTTTTTCGTCCCCGTTTTCTAGACAACCCCATACAAACCTGAAAAGCACAATATCCCAAATAAATTGACGAATAAATGTTAAATTATCGCAGTACAGTGTGAAATCAACTTTGTGGTCGGTTCTTAGCAGTCAGCCTTGATCAGGCTACTAGTTGGAATGCAAGTAGTTCCCTGAAAAAACAAAATAAACCAGGAAGTAAAACAAATATTTTGCAGCAACCCGCCATTTATGAAAGCCACTGATGAGCACAGCACCTTGGATTTTGAAATACTAATTAGATACCGCCATTTGTTGTTGGCAAGGAAATGGAGGGTGGAGTCCCCTTGAAATATTCACTTCTCAAGATATATATAATAAAATTGAACGTTGGTCAAAAGGTCTTAATTTAAAAATCAGAGTTCCTTAAAGCAGATAATATTAATATCTCCGATTCATTTATAGTTAAAAACATGAGTTTGAAATAATTAAAATGAAAATTGAATGCAAGTATAGATGTCATACCGCAATGTCTCTATTATAATGTATCTTACAACCAAACTCAGTGTATTGGAAGCATTCTTTGAATGCAACATTAACAATGAAATTAGGTAAGAGATCTTTAATTGTTCGGAAATTCACAGCTTTTAATACTTTCAATATTATTGCTGGAATTTACGAAAAAAAATCCTAAATCAATACCTTGAGAATGCTATTTCCGGGGAGGTGGATTTTATATATATGGCTAATGCATCGAAAAGGGAAAGGGTGTAATTTGCATTGACGGTCATCATAAGCTTTTAAAACATTCTCTCAAAAAATTCGTATGTAGCGTACGCTAAACATATTGGCCCGTATTCTCAAACGATGTTTAACGCTAATCACTGGTTAAATCGCAATTTAACGCCCGCTAAAATAAAACGCAATTCTCAAAGCATGGTTAACTTTAAACGCTGTTTAAATTTTAGCCGAACATTGTTAAACATGCCTAAAACGTTGTTAAACTTAGATTTGGTCCGGGGGTAGTTTAAGGCGTGTTTAACTTCACGTTTTAATCAAATGCCTGATATTTCCAGCTCTATGTGATACTCGTGGTTTAGACCAGTACCTCCTTTATTTCTCTTATCTTCTTTTCCGAGTCTGGGTCTTCAGTTCATTTCTTCTCGTCCATTTTTCCTTTGCTCCTATTTTCATGCTCGTGTTTTATCTGTTACTAGTATTGAATGATAGCAAGTGCGGCACAACGACAAAAACAGTTTAAATAGGCCCGGGCTTCTTTGTGTCACATCATTCAACAATTCAAAAGCTCCTTGCGTAACGCGACATTCTTGAAATTTACCCGTGGGCTTCATGGTTGCAATTTACATAATACAGAAAGGCATGTCTGGATATAAATTGTCACGCACACGTGAATTGCTATAGGAGAAGATCAGCTATAAGTAACAGTTTACGTGGGAGAATTTACGGCGTTGTTGAAACATACAGTGGTTAGCTAAACGACTTGTTAAAATATTTAACCTGCGGTTTTTTAAACAGTGCGTTTAGCTAACCACAGTTTTAGGCCTAACCACCGTTTATTTTAAACATCGTTGAGAATACGGCCCACAATGTATAAGAGGCTATTGAAAACGCAAAATCGAAAACAGTGGCGTAACCAGCGGGGGGGGGGGGGGGCAGGGGGGGGGGCCAGAGCCCCCCCAAACAAAACCCTTGCCCCCCCTTCCGCCCCCCCAAATGAACTGACCTTTTGTACAGTGTCTATGGAGAAGGACCCAAATTTGCCCCCTCAAAAAAGTCTTGGCACCCCTTCAGCCCCCCCCCATTTGTAAAGGTCTGGTTACGCCAATGATCGAAAATGTTATGCTTTTTCAATATGGTTCTTGAATAGGAAAATTTATGATTATTCTACATTTTAGAAATAGTATGGTATCATGGTATTTAAAAGGAAAATAAAAGGAAGTAGTAATAAATTAAATATTAAAACAAAGCATTTTCCGAGTTTTAAAATATTTAAGAGATCAAATTTAAAGCAATTGACTTAATGGATGATAATGAGCACGTTTTAATGCCATAACGCTGCCAGGCCACAAAGGGAAACCTTCAAAACTCAACCGTCAATTGACCGGCGAAAAATTCCATAACCTTCCCGCAGTGCATTGCGCATTTACAATGCCGATAATGCCTATTAATTTATTGATAAAGCCAAATATCAAACTAAATATGTTTTTGTGTACCTAAATTTGATGATATACCAATAAAGAATAACTTTGTTGGTATTACCGACAATATAATAACTACTTAACTTTGATGGTATTCTACAAATACGAATAAACTTTGTTGGTATTAACAGAAAAATGACTTGTTGCATAACCTTAAACCACGACAAAAGAATACCTTTAATGGTATTAACCAGCAAATAAATAACTTTGTTGTAAACCAGAGAATATTGATTAAAAAACAATCAAACATCACAACTGTATTTTTTGGTTTTAAAATAAATATAAGACAAATAAACTCTTACATCAGATTTAAAAAAAAAAATGTTGGGTCATCCGTACAAAAGAATGTATAAGTTGGTGAAGCAAAAGATGGTTTGTTTATAAACCCAAACATTGCTAAGTTAACAAACTAATAACGCAACATATTATAAGTGACGTTATTAGATGGACACAGTGCGAAAGACCGGAAGGAGAGTCACGTATGAGCTTATAGGAGCAGGATTATGGGAAGGATTGGCAGCCCCATAATATTGTGGGTCGGTATGTCAATGAAACAGTTCCCATAGGATTTTGGTGCTAAAGTTGATTTTCTTGCTGTTTTTCATTCAATAGGGACCAGACAGTCAGAAAATGATGGGGAAAAAAAAAAAAAAAAAAAAACTTTGTTGGTATTACCGACAAAGAATAACTTTGTTGGCATTACCGACAAAGAATACCTTTAATGGTATTACCAGCAAAGAATAACTTTGTTGGTAAACCCAGAGAATATTGATTAAAAAACAATCAAACATCACAACTGTATTTTGGTTAAAATAAATATAAGACAAATAAACTCTTACATCAGATTTAAAAAAAAAAATGTTGGGTCATCCGTACAAAAGAAATGTAATAGTTGGTGAAGCAAAAGATGGGTTTGTTTATAAACCCAAACATTGCTAAGTTAACAAACTAATAACGCAACATATTATAAGTGACGTTATTAGATGGACACAGTGCGAAAGACAGGAAGGAGAGTCACGTATGAGCTTATAGGAGCAGGATTATGGGAAGGATTGGCAGCCCCCTAATATTGTTTACCATTTTTATGAGTGTATGCTATCTCAAGAATGTGTACGAGTACAAGAGTTAACCGCCATGAACGGTCAATCGGTGTTGAAGTCACCCCTTACCCTGCCAACAAGAAGGCCTGAAAATGTGAACCGATAACAAGACATTGCTGCTACAATCTGCGAGTGAAACGGTACAATCTCATAAAGCAGCTCTCATCAGTGTAATTTTTAAGTGCTTTCCGCATTAATAAATCATCACCTACTGCAATATTCAAATGTATTACCGTTTTTATTCATGCTATTTATACTATTGGTCGCAAACAAATTATTCTGTAATGACGCCAATTGGCTCTATGATAAATTGAGTGCTGAATTTCAATACCATTTCTATTGTACCGCATCATGATGGAAAAAAAAAAGCAGGACGTAGCGGGCGGGGGGGGGGGGGGGGGGGGGGGGGGGGGGGGGGGGGGGGGGGGGGTGGTGCTGTCGCACCCCCCAAATTCCAAAAAGGGGGAAAAAGGTCCACTTTTTGCCTATTTGTTTTGATAAAAGGTCCAGAATTAAGAGAAAATATGACGAAAAGGTCCACTTTTTGGTGATGAGATGTCCAAAACGTCCAAAAATGGTGCATTTTAGGGGGGTTAGGTCAATTTTTTCCAAAAAAGTCCACTTTTTCTCAGACCCGCACCCCCCGTAAAAAAATCCTGCGTACGGCCCTGTGATGGAGACACACTATGGCCAAAAGACCATTATTTTGCCTTTTCATATGATTGCATATAGCATGACATATGGCTTGCAAATTGTATGCCACATTATCACTACTCAATATGGATGCCCAAATAAAATATTATTTCTTCAATATGCAACATTGATTTACATGGATGGTGTGGCGATTCCTATGTTTATCACTATACTGTATAATGTGCAACTATAGTGTTTGTACCACTGAATCGACTTTGGTATGCTATATATACCCTAGTGCATTTCTTCAATACCGTGATTTAAAATCTAGCATATTTGTTATTGATGTTGAACCACCTTTTTGTGTTTACCTATTTTTACAGGCCAAAAATCACTCATCTCACAATAACAAAGTCAGAAATAACAAGGGCATTGACAAGACAATTCCCACACCACCTCCCTCACACACATACAACTCCCATGCACACCCAAAGAAATAAAGCAATCAAGACAGAAGAATTGATAGGCATACGTTTATCATACACGTGTATACTACAAGTATATAAATAAAAAAAAAAACACGTAAAAAACAACAGTGTAGGCTCACGTATTTTTTAAACCATCTAGCATATTGATGGACATTATTTACATATACCTCTGTGACTGTATGATGAATCACATGAAAAACATATGCCTCTCCTGTACTGCCCGTATGGACGCCCACATTTATACATTCACTTGCAATTAGTTATTACACCTTATGGTTTTGCTGTGCCTATTATTGTATTATATATATATATTAATATATTGCTTATTGTTTTCTTTTTTGATGTGATTTTAATTAACAAAATACACTGGAATTTATTGGACTCATTTATATTTTGACTTTTCATCCCGTTTCCACTTTGGATCCTTCAACAACGCGTCCTTAGTTATATGGGTGCACTTGAAATCTCGGGGGGCACTTGTATTCAAAGGCGGATTATGATGCGTGAACATGGACCTACAAAATGCACCCTAAACAAGTATTTCCACCTACTAAAGAACATACCCTATACAAGTATTTTTGTCTGTTTTGCTACCCTAAACAAGTATGTTTTGTCACTTTTTGCTACCCTAAACAAATTAGCAATGTATTGTGTCGTTAATATACCCTTTATTAACTTACGTGCTTTACAATATTTCGGATAATTGCTTATTTGAGTATTTACACACCCTAAACACGAACATCAGAATTTCAGGGTTAAGAAAAAACATACCTTTTTTTTCCATATTTTGCTGTTTTGACACCCTAATCAATGTACGCGTGTACATCGCCTGTTGAAAAAAAAACCCTTTTTACGTGTTTCTTGTTCACGCATCATATCCACTTTTAAATACAAATGGCCCCCGGGCTTGAAATAAAAGCGAATTTCCAGACGTACTTATAGGAATATATTGTCCTCACAGAACAGTCGATTGCAGATCCGTCGGAACACATAGACAGGTACATCCCAGGTCATAACTAATCTACTTTCCTACCACATATTCACTAGTATTTTTATGTTGTATATACTATATTCTTCAAAATAAGCTTTTGGGCCACCCTGATTTTTGACTTAAAAACAATATGGCGGCCAAAATACAAATTCTTACAAAACCGCATTTTTTCCGTTGAGAAATTCACACAAAAACTTTTAATTTCCCATTTTAATTTACAAACACATTGCTCTTTGCTTTTGACAAAGTGAAATTTCAAATTATCGAAAGAATTCAAAATGGCCACCACAAACGCTCAATACATTGATGGATAGCCTTAAGTTTATTCTTAAGGATATTATCGTAATATAACTGATGCATTGTTAACTTATTGTTGAGCTACTACAAGAAAGCATACAGGGCTATCATTGTTTCTCAAAATGGCGGGTAAAAAATTCAAAATGGCTGATATTTAGGTTAATTACAGTAATGTTTTACTTTAACTGTATTGTTGGGAATTATTTCGTTCTCTAAATGGTGTTATTACAATTATTTATTACTAAATTAAATATAGCTATCGATTATCTTAAAAACAGCCAGAAAATTCAAGATGGCTAACAAATTCATGTAAAATACACGATTTTAGTCGATTTTTAGTCAAAATTGCATTTTGACCGCCATTTGTATTTCTTATTGGCCGCCATTTTGGGCAAAATGATAGTCCATAGTTTTTCTGGTAGTTGTTCAACAATTATTTTAATAATGTATTATTAAAATTACGCTTATATTGTAAAGATTAAACTTATGGTTAGCTTATTGTATTTAGCGTTTGTGAGGGGCATTTTTAAGTATTTGGGTTACGCGGTCAAAAAATACTAGTTAATATGGGGTAGGAAAGTAGATTAGTTATGACCTGGGATGTACCTGTCTAACATTGTTCAATAGGAAAAGAATTGCGCCGCGTGGATGACGTTACAACGAGATTGGGCTTGACAATTTGTATAAGATGTTACTTTAACAAACAATGACCTATCGTGATTAAGAATCTTCTGCCATGAAAGTCCAGTAACCAATGGTGCATACATTATACGGACATTAGATTGAAGGCAGAGCTGGATATTACACATTGACGGTTGACCGTCTTCCCCAAGTATTGCCAAGATAGTGGTTATAGATGAAGGACTATAGATATTAGCTTAAACACAACTTAACAATGTGTTTTTGTGCATGTAATCGTTCGTGTGTCCGTGGAAAGCACGTTTTATAAATGTCGTTTGTCGACAAAATCCTATCGCAAAATTCCTTTAAAACTTCAGATGTAAAAGTATATGATGTAAGGCGTGTTGGCATTTATTCAAAATGTTTGATTTCAATTAATATCCTATATACTATTTTCGCACAGTTTCTCTGTCCGTCCGCCCGTCTCCATCGCTCCCTTACAGTTTAGGCTATAATAGTGAATGTAGAACCCCCAGAACAGTTTTGGCCTACGAACGCGAAACTTGAGAACCGCGAAATTCTAGATTTAAACAGAATACAGTCGCATTTGACTCAATCTGTACATCAAAAAAGGTTGTATTTGATTGCAATAAAACCTTGCGATTAAGTATTTTAGGTAAACTATCCTTAAATCAAACAAAGCATTTTAGTTAACTTAGGCTTGCGGGCAAGATCTCATAGAGTTTACAAAGGTGACGCAGCCCTAACAAGTACATAATTTTGCTAAAATAAATTGTCTAAAATTATCAAAATCAGTTCTACGCGTGTTCTCACTTCTAGTATGTGCACATTTTCGTGAAAGGGAATAAATGTCATCTCCTTTTCCCCCTGAATATCAGTGACCAAGGGAGGTACACCACGTTCCATGACTCCAGCAAATAATGGTGCTATTGATAAGTAAATCCGCCCGTTATGAATAGGATGAATAGGACAACGGACTTCAGATTCTCTGGGACTGCAAAACCATTGTTATTGTCCATGACGTTAAAATCTTTTGAATTGTTTTCACCGCCCGGTTTAGATTGAGCTACAGCATCATTCACGAAGAAAATAAAACTTAAACTTCTGCTGGGAGTTTAATAACTTTGATCGTATATTTCATCATTTATTCAAAATGGAAACGAAGATGAGCAAGAATCATGAAAGAAATTTGATTGGCAAGCTATGACCTAACATTTTGGTGCAGAACCAACACCCATAACTTAATCATATTAATATTGGACCTCTTTTCTATTCAATTAAAAGTTTGTTCGGCACCGGTTCACCTGCATTTCATATAAGTGAATGATTTTTCGATTTCTGCTATGAAAGCAATAAATTGCATAGAAATGGGGGTTTACGCGGCAAGTTACGGGTTTGGTTCTGCACAAAGATGTTAGGTCACAGTTTGCCAAACAATTTTTTTCTCATGAGCTTTGTTCACCACCTTTTCCCTTTCGAATAAAGGATGAAATATAGGGTCAAAGAAAATTGAACACACAGTAGAACCTCTAACTTTATTCGTGAAAGAGGATAGGTAATTTGTGTTCCACGTCATGAAAAATAGCTTAATCTAAATTGGGGTGATGGTATAACACCTGAAATCTTTTCAGTTGCATGGATAATAACAATGGCTCTGCAGTTCCAGATCAAAAAGGAATCTGTGAAGTGTTTGGTCTTCTACATACCGAGCGGATTTACTTATAGCCCCCATTATTTGTTGTAGTCAATGAATCATGGTGTACATCCCGTAGTCACTGATATTCAGGGCATAAATTGAGATGACATTTAATTCATTTTCTCGAGAATGTGCCCATACTAGGGGTGCGCCACCTCGGTCCTTATCCAAGCATCTTTTTCGCTTTGGCCTCATGGCCTAACTATCCTGAAATCAAACACAACAACGGACATTTTGAGCTTAACCGGTCTGCCTTTAATCAATAATTGTACACACTCTTTTGCAGACCGGGGACACTTTCCTTATTACGATTGCTTCATTTCCTTAAATTATGAAAAAGAAACAATTTAAAGAGGAAATTATACTATTATACTATTAACCTCATGCAACTAAGAGTTTTAGGTACAGGTTCATGTAGAGTACCGCGCATTAGAACGCTGTAATTACATAAATTGATTAAGGATTAATCGGATTAATTGATCTAAATTCTTCCACAAAAAGAGATGCGGTTTATTTTTTATTGATATTGCTAAGATCTTATCTCTAACATGAACGCTAAAGTGATTATCTTCTATATTTTTTAAAAGTTAAGGTATTGCCTGTCGAATAAGACCAATTACCAACTGGCCTTGGTGGAACATCTTTTTGATAACTATGGGCGAGGATACTCACGTCCTGTTTTAGATGGCAATACACCAACCAGAATTACATTCCGGTGTCTTCTGAGTGAACTAATTGAAATGGTAAGTATATAAGACTGATGCGAGAGCCATATCTACTAATTGAGACAAATATTATTTAGTTCATTTGATGAAGCTAAGGACGTGGCGCAGATGTTTCAATTTTTATCAAACATCAGAATTCAAGATTAGTAAGATTAGTAAAATAATATGATGCCTGATGTGAATCGGTTATTCCACAACCTGGGCCTCCTGGGCAAAATTTACAAAATTTTAACGGGATTGTTTTACCGAATGTTGTTTACTTAGATTTCTATGGAAATTGGCAATAGAGGGCGCTATAACGTGAAACTCAATGAGCTTCCAGGGGAGGGCGGCCAAGAAATCCCAATTTCAGACGTCGCCATTGGTTTAACACGTAAAAGTGAAATCTTGAC
Source organism: Ophioderma brevispina (assembly GCA_023653785.1). Lineage (NCBI taxonomy): Eukaryota > Metazoa > Echinodermata > Ophiuroidea > Amphilepidida > Ophiodermatidae > Ophioderma > Ophioderma brevispina. The sequence continues at coordinate 13,061 of JAMKCH010003147.1, forward strand.
GAAAAATTCTGAATTTTTTATATGTTGTCAAGGAATATTTTCTTATTCCAAAACCGTTGGAGTTGAAGAATCAACTCCACTGGAAGGATTATTTCTGATTTTTTTTTTGTATGAATAACGAACGAGGACGAGGTCGTATGTGGGTCATGGGAACACCCATGGCAGACCCACATCAAAGCACCCAAATTGGTTTGTGGTTTGCACTCCGTATTGCTGTAATTTCTTTTGACATTTTGGTGAGTTGCTATAATAAATGAGGCTTGGCCGCCACCGCCTGTGAGCTTCGAAGGCTTATATTTTATGTAAAGATTCTCACAATGATACTTCTGATTTTTTCCCATTCTTTTCTTCTTCATTTTCCCGAAATGATCAAAATGTCACTTAGAACCTTGTCTTTCTCATCTCACGATATGTTACGTGCCTTTACCTGTATCAAATTGTTGCCAACACTAAAAAACAAACTAATTAAACAGCCATTTCCCCTGGTGGGCAAATTAAGTTTTAACCATGTATGAAATTTGTTTTTTAATTGCTTTGCTGGCTATTTCAATCAATGTCGGCTGTAGCCCTCCTCACGTAATAGCCATCTTCGTCTGTCCGGTGCCAATCTTGTCCATGTTGTGCCCATATAAGATGTGATATCATCTCTCCATCGCTTTCCTGTCCAAGGTTGCCATTCGGTGATTCTTACAGTCCACCTATTGTCTGCTCTCCTTGCTAAATGCCCCACCCGCCTCCATTTTGCCTCTTTAATTTTCTGTATGTTATCTTTGACTTTGGTTTTCTTACATATCAATGAGCTTTTAATTTTTAATTGCACCTGGGACAAATTTGTGACAGATTAAGAATCATGGAACATTCTATTAGGAATCACGGAACATCCTATTAGGAATCATGGAACATCCTATTAGGAATCATGGAACATCCTATAAACTTAAGTAAACACCAAATTGATCAAATCTTTACTGAGTGTGAATTTTTCTTTTTCAGAATACAAGACATCAGAGCCTAAGGTTAAGTGTATTTTTGAAGATGGTAAGTTTATTTTAAGAACAAGTGTATGTAATATTTGGCATTGTAATGGTATCATGCTTGGAAGTCAACCTTTTGATCGGTTGAGCAATGTGTTTTTAACATTGCCAGAAATTGCAAATGACAACTTACTTAGGCAAAAAGGTACGAGATCTAACTTACGATATTAAGTATATAAAGTTTCCATCTTCACCCCAAAACCCCATCTGCAAAGTTTCGCGCCGATATTTCAACCCGTTTTGATGTGAGAGCTAAAAACGTGATTTTGTAATCCTCATAGAGTACTGTGTAAAATGATTATTGGGGCAAAATGGGCCACATTTACCAAACGTCCTTTAGCTTTAGGATTTCACAGGGAAAATGAGAAAAAGTAGTTTTTCAGTTTACCCTTGCCGGTCCAACTATTGACCGCAAGGGTCTACATTGCTGTCCAACGTCCATTGGATTAACACGCAATGTGATTATTTTGTTTAAAAGAGCTCAACGAAAGAGTTGTGTGATCAGTTTCTATTGTGCTAAACAAGGGAACACGGTTCCATCAAGGCCTCTGGACTGTTCCCGGTTAATTCTTCAGAATGGGCACGAACACGCTTATTTTCGCTGATTACCAATAATACAAACGAGCGAGGCGATTGGGTTACCGTTGGAGGAAGTGGGGTTTAAAAAATTAATATAGGAAGCGGTCAAAGCCCCTCATACTAATAAAATATTAGAACTGCGCACTTCTATGTGTTAAAATACGTCACACTCGCCATAGCAACTACGAACCTACTATAAGCCCACGCTATTTTGGAAGTCATTTTGAAAATTTGCTAAAAAAAACCATCGTGCCTGATCTTTTGCGACGGTAAATGTTCTGAACAAACCACATGCCTGACGATGTTCTTGGATGTCTAAGGATCATTTTATAACCGAAGATCGCCTGACGAAATCAACGATAAAGTTTTAGGTATAATGGTTTTGGGCAGTACCCATTTAAGCGCCCGCCAGTGAGCTCGTTGAATCAATATGGTCGTCCGACCTCTAACCTTTTATTAATCAATCTCTCTAGTCGCAGCTAGCGATTGAGGCTCAGGAGCAAGCGCAACATCTGATCTTGGAGACAGGATAAGCTCTTGCGCATGCTACATAACGCCAATCGCTAAGTGGCTCTAGAATTATGCCATAAGCGTACAGCTGACGAAAAGTATATATGTTGTTTATATTATTTGCTGTTTCAGACGTGGAAAGACGAATATCTTACCTGGAATGCGTCGGACTGGGGAAATATTAGCTCAATCCATGTACCATCTCAGGCGATATGGTTCCCAGATCTTACACTTGTCAATAAGTAAGCTTATATAAAAATCAGAAAGTGTAACTTGCAATAATTTAAGATTTTCGTTCCTGGTACATAAGGCGCATTATTGCGTCGCCTGTAAGAATTGAAGGATGCGACACTTACCAGTCCCTAAAGTCTGACTCAGAGATTTCGAAATACATTTTTTGTGTAGAAATTAAAAATAGTCAACTAGAACTAAAGATACTCACCTAAAATGCACAATTCCAAAGTTAGAGATGAATCGGATTTTTTGTTTTCATGCAGTACACATTTATGTACAGTATACCAGTACCATGGGATACCGTGTATAATAAAATTTCCGGATCCGGAATTTTTAAAGAAAGTTGTGATTTTCTATATGAAGGACTTCGATTTGAGCTTAGTTATTTCACACAGTGATTATTATATGGACAAGCATTATGTATATGCAAAAACACAATATGTTTGAAAATTGAGGGCGCCCTCCCGGGGAAATCTCTGAGTCAGCCTTTAATTCTGTCTACCGTCTTTCCAAAGGTGAAAGTTTCGGTTAGAGTCTCGAATAAAGTTTCTCATTCGAGAAGTAAAAGTCCAATTGCTACAGAAATTAAGTCATAGATGCTCCTTGGGAATCTTTATATAATGAGGTGGTCAAGGGTCACATATTGAGGTCAAAGGTCATCTGAGGTAAAGTTATGAAATGGGCTGAAAACATCAAATTGGCCTCATTCGAGAAAGGTCCAATTGCTACATAACTTGGATCATACATCCCCCTTGGGAACCGTCATAAGATAATGTGGTCAAAGGTCACATACCAAGGTCAAAGGTCATCTGAGGTCAAGTTATGAAATTGGCTGAAAACATCAAATTGGCATTTTTCTGAAAGGTCGAAGTCCAATTGTAACCAAACTTGGGCCATACATGCAACAGGAAACATTCATATATGATAATAAGGTCAAGGCAAGGTGGACCGCGAAAGCAGACTACATTTGTGGTTCGACAACCGCTTGATGTCTTAAAGCCGGACTCAGAAATTTCGGAATATAAATCTTTAGTGTATTAATTAAAATAGTCAACTAAAATTAAATATAGCAACCTAAATGTCCAGTTCTAATGTTTGAGCTGAATTTGATTTTTCGTTTAAATGATGTGGTAAACCTTAATGTATGCCAAAAGAGTACCATAGGATACTCTGTATAATAAAATTTGCGGATCCGAATCTTTCTACAAAGTCGTGATTTTCTATATGAATTGCATCGATCTATTTCACACAGTGATTAGTATGTGGACATGTATTACGTACATGCAAAAATACCATTTGTTACAAAATTGAGGGCGGCGTCCTTTAAAATCTCTTTAACAAAACAGCTTCACCTTTAACCTCGCGAGGTCTAATGGTCAATTCGACTGGTTATACATTAGGTTATATGCCAACGAGGCAAAGTAAAAAAACCTTAATATTTTTACCGATGTAGGAGGTCTATTTTGATTGGTACCTGGTATGTTAGATCTTGCTATATCATGTAATGAGCCAATCAGGGGTACTGTAAGAAAGGTGGTAGATGGGTATACTAATTTAGCGGGCTTTTTAGCTGATTATACTCGATTCATCTGATATGTGACCCCGTACCATTCTTGCGGAGGTGAAATATTCAATGAGGCGCAGGGACTTCCGTTAATCATGTTATTGTGAGGAATGTTAAGGCCTGAAATACACTATTGTGCGTTTCCATACATGAATGAAATTATATTTAGTGGCAGGTGAGTGAGTTATATGACCGAGTGTCCTCCAAGATAATCCGGTGTGGCACGTGCATTTGAATTCTTTCATTTTCCCTCTCCGACTTAATTGAATAGGTCCAAAACTCCAGGGGGAAGAACGTATCAACGCGAATCGACTATAGTAGGGTGTGATGATACAGTCTGGCATCGATCTCTCTATCTCAAGCTACTCAAAATCTTCCCCGATGTCAAGCCTTAATGTTTTATCCATTGCGTTTCAACTCAATCGTAGCAGGAACCTCGCTTCATATCCTAAGAAATCGATCATTTATGACCAAGACTTCGCACACTTCACTGAAGACTTTGTCTATGACAATTCGTTGTGAAGTACCAGAAAGGCCTATGTGCAATAGCTGCCATGTGATGCATCTATGTGGTGCCATGTCTTAGGATAACTCAATTTATCTTTCATTGGGTCAGTGGCTCTTGAATGGTTCTTCTCGTCGTCTTCTTCTTTTTGCGTATGAGTCAGCAGCTAAATATGTTGCAGACGGTGGAGCCATGCTCACTCTTGATTGGTTGGGGTTTGAGAGGTCTATGTCCACCGGTGGACGAAAGGTAGGGCACTCATTGAGAATGTGATCCGCAGTCTGTGATGGAGACAAAATTGGCAGGCTGGAGATGGCCGCAGCCCCCATCGGTGCATATTGCTGTTGAAGCGACCGACTCCTGTGCGAATCCGGTTTAAGGTGACCCATTCCTTGCGTGGAAGATTGCTACCAGGTGGTAGTTCTGTCATAGGTGTAATAGTGAGTTGGTCTGGTCTTGAAGTATCTCGCCAGGCAGTATTCCATGTCTGTAAGATGTTGAATGGGGAGCTGGAGAGTTTAGCAGCGTGTCGACAGAAAGGTCGACGAGAGCACAGTCTCTGTCTGCCGAGCTGGTGTGATTCTTTGACAGTGTTATGCAGCAGGTGCTTGTTGTCCAGCAGAGCCTTATTCACTAGTTTGTGCGTGTGGTATTCTCTCCGAACACTGAAGGTGCAATGCCTGAAGGCACTGGTAGAAACTCAGATGGAGTGGGACGGAGGCAACCAGTAATGGTTCCCAAGGTCTCGTTGAGTACTGTGTCCGGCTTCTTTGTGTGAGAGCTGTTGCACCATGCTGGGGCGGCATATTCAGCAGCGCTGTAGACCAGAACCAAGGCGGTGGTGTGTAGAGTCGTTGGGCTGGCACACCATGAGGATTCAGCAAGTCGGCACAGGAGATTATTCCTCGAAGATACCTTGGCGCATACGGACTCGAGGTGCTGCCGGTAATTAAGCTGCCGGTCAAGCTTCTCGTCGTCTGAAGAACCATTTCAAGAGACACTGACCAAAGACTGGGTATAGTAGTATGATTTGATGGGAATTTCTGACCAATGGCAGTATTTGCACTTACGACCTGACGAATTATCTCCAAACGTTTCATATCTTTCAGTGTTGATCCTTCAGGAATGTTCAGCACTCCTTCGAACATGCAACCAATAGTCTATCAGGATGGTACCGTCATCTGGTATTCAACCGCCATCTTAACAAGCTCATGCCACCAGCGAGTTAAGTATTTCCCTTTTGACACGCAAGTTTGTCTGCTGAATTTTGCTTCCTGGTCTGCGCACATGGGACAGATTGATTTCTGGCCAGAAGGTGGAATAGACTCTGTTCAGAGTAGGTAAGCAATGAAGTCCATACATTATTGCATCGAATCCTTCTTTTAAAAAAAAATAGAAAGAGACAATTACAATAGTAGCTCTTTCTAATTTTAGTATAGTACCTAACCGCTTAAGTTATTTTCCAAATACGGTGATAGGGGAGGGGAGTGTATAGAACCCTACTTCGGAAAACCATTTTTTAAATGAATTTTTAAATGAAACTCGCACCACTTGTACGTGCTTATAAAAGACTACCAGAAAATAAAATAAAACATGATTAATACTCCATTTATCCAATATGCTCCCCACTCCATTCATCCTAAGATGATTAAAAATTCAATTGTGTGGAGTTACCGTGACAAATTCAAAATCCATTTGGCAATACAAAGAGCCATTGCATTGGCAGTATAGTACAAGAAGACCATCACGATAAATTATTGATGCTAGCAATGCGATCGAGTGTACTGCTGCGTCGTCTTGAAATTAGGGCCAATAACGTTTGCTCAAGAACATGATGAAATGGCAAATCGAGCAAACCTGCTCCCGTAAAAGGCACTTTTTAAAATCATTTAGGCATTAATTATTTATCTAAAGGACCAATTGACATATACAGCGGAAACATTTTCGACAATCTTGTATTTTAATAACTAAGATTAAGGCTAAAATTTGTCATAAGACTTGTAAAGTGAAGGCAGAAGGTCAAACTCGAACAAAATGTACTGATTTAGCACATTAACGGTTAATTATTCCTTTGTTGTTGATATCAATAATTCAATTACATATATATGTGTGTACATTAAAGTGACAGGAGGAGATTTTTTAGGATATGAATTTCTCTCAAATTTCACTGGATCGGTTGTAGACCACCTACAGAGAACGTTTGGAAGGTTTATTGGACAAACAGGTGCAAAAGAAAACCGCAAACCTTGTTTTGAACTAGCCTGCTATCGACTTTCTGTCGTGCACGACAGAAACTACTAAATCATCATTTTATTACATAAAGACGGCGTATTCCGCTTATTCACTCCAGGTGTGATCTAATACATTGGTAAGCATTCAAAATATGTAAAAAACCTAGGTTCGAGAAAAATTGGGGGCGCTTCTTCTGGAAATCTCCTCATGTCTCTTTAAAGAAAATTGCGCTCGAGGGTTCACTATTTCATTTAAAATCACACATTAGTTAGAGCCTGAGGATATATGCTCCTGCTGCATTACAAACCAGTGATTACAATTGTTTTGTAAACCCCTTGAAATAATGGTCGAGTCCCAATGACCTTTGACACTTGCTCAAAACGGTGTGGGAATGCTGTTGGTGGAATTACGGCGGTCCGGAAAGTGTGTAGTCTGTGTCACAGACTGCGAAAGATATTATCTAAATTAGTACTGCGCGAGATATTAACGTTATCAGTCCGTCATAGCGAATGCATGCAAATGAAACTAAGTCTCAAATATCTCCGGAAAACGAAGGGGTTCTATGGAGATTTTTGCATAAGAGGGTCCGTTACTATGTTTTGTTTTGAATATGTATCGTAATTGGGTCTGAACATATAGAACCTAGCGAGAAAATTGAACGTTTTTGTCGGGTACTTCGGTGTTCGCAAACACGGAAAAGTGAACACGCAATCGCTACGGGCCGCATCCCTTTCCCACAATGCATTTCGGTATTATTCCAGTCTTGAGAATTTTCAAACACTGCTTTCAATTTACGCCAACTTTTTTTCAATTTTAGAAACAGGATATACGTACTTACCGGACCGCCGTATGGTGGAATATAAAATTGTAAATGTCATGAGTGTTCCTAGGAACGTCCTTATCGAATTTCCATAAAAGGTCAATTTCTCATAGCTTAGTCGATAAATAAGGTGTTGGCGCTCAACATTTCAATTATTATATTCTTTTGATAAATGCATGAATGCGCATGCGCTACACAAGTTCCAATATGGCGGACCTCTTTATTGGACAATGTTCGATCTTACGCGACCTGTGCAATTTATTTGTTGACCCTCGCGTGAAATACAAAAACCGTTTTAAGTTTAAAAGGAGTAACGAGAGATTTCACATATCAGGTGTTTCTTAAAAATTGCAAGCCCTGAATTTTGCACTGATGTAAAACTTTCCATGAAAAATATCCACATCTAAAATGATTATGTTTAGAATTATTACTTTGGTACAATATTGTCAAATTTCTAATTTCATATTAGAGTAAATACGAAATTCAGCCTGTTTTATATTGAATAAGCAAATCAAAATTTTGTTTTCACTTTGAAGACATCTCTGTAGCCAAATACATGGTAAGAAATCTATACCCCTAACGTCCCTAGAGGAAAATCTGACGATCACCGCAAAAAAAGGTAGCGTTATTTTTCTTGTTAGATCTAAGGTCAATTTCCCCCTAACCCAAGGTAGAGATCCGCTCCGTGATTTTTTCAAAGGCGCATTTAAATGCAGTTAATGGACGTTAGGGAAATGAAAGCACAATATTATGACACAATATACGGATGCCTCGAAATCTCTTGTTGCACCTTTAACAACACTTTTTCATTTTGTTCGATCAGATTGGCCTGTGCATTAGTGCTAAGCCATATTTGGTTACAGCATGTGATTGGGCTATAAAACTAAAATATTTTTGAAAATAAAATTGCCGATGAATTATGATAGGCTAATAAAAGATTTTTACCTTTTTTTGGTTAGATTTCTGGAAGACGGTACTTGGCAGTTCGTCAATGTCACCGTAGAACGTCGCCTGATGAAGTACGCATGCTGTCCAACACCATTCTCCGAGTTATTTACCACGTGCTCTTTCGAAGACGACCTGAATTCTACGTCACTTACCTGATTATCCCCTGCGCCCTTCTGAATGTTCTCGCTTTAATGGTGTTTTACCTTCCTCCGGATTGCGGAGAGAAACTCACGTTGTCTATTACCAATTTGCTAGCCCTAGTGGTGTTCCAGCAGTCAATCTCGGAGACAATGCCACCAAGTCCAGATGCTAATCCCATATTAGGTAATATTGGAAGCATTTGTGATAAAATATATCTCTAACATCCCTAGAGGAAAATCTGACGATCACCGCAAAAAGGGAGCAAGCGTTATCTTTCTTGTAGATCTAGGGCAATTTCCCCTATAACAAGGCAAGGGTCCGCTCTGTGATTTTTTTCAAAAGTGCATGCAGTTAAGGGACGTGATGGATATCTCTTAAATCACTAAATGCCATTTTTTGCCACTTTTCAAAAAATCATGGAGCGGAACCGCCTTGTGTTTAGGGGAAGTAACGCTACCTCCCGTTTTTGCAGTGATCGTCAGGTTGGTAGTCATTGTCCTCTAGAGACGTAAGGGAAAATGTTGGATTCAGTTTCAATGAATGGCTTGACATGAACGTCAGCGTCAACCTTCCTTGTAGGTTGCACTCCTTGTAAAAACATAGATGCAAAAAAATGCTCAAACATGAAACAAAGTAACACATTCACCAGTACGACTAATGGCAAATAATTCCAGACTCAACACAATGTTGACTGCACTACCCCTAACTTCGCATTATACAGGGTGACCCAATAAAAACTGGGTAATTGAGTATCTTGCCTGAAAAAAATGTGTTAATTTTCGTTGAGTGGTTCTCAAGATATGATCCAATGAACAATAAGTCAGCAAAACTGAATTGTCCACGGAGCATCATTTTTTTAGGCATGGAAATCCCCAATGCCCAAATCCAGCAGATAGTGTCCTACCTCCCTGCTCTGACACAAGACAGAAAAAACTGGTATTTAGCACAAAGGCAGACTTGTCCATGGGTATTTCATGAGGTAAGATAAGTACAAATAAATTGTTTGGGAAACCGTGCTTTTCAAATCTGAAATCTTAAAATCCACAGAGATTTTGATAAATCAAACTAAAAAAAAAGTGGAAAAATCACTTTCATTTTGGGTAAAGTTTGAATTGGGTCACCCTGTAGTCGTATAGAGTGCTCGAGTGCGGGTAAACGTACGTGGGTGAATTGGGATTGACATACGTGAAAGAATGCGTACCCATCGCTCCACTATCAAACACATTCAAAAATCATAAGAAAAACTGATGATTCATATTTTCTCTCCCGCATCATTCACTCGAGTCTCGAAGACCTCACAGTTTACTGTTAGTGAATGTTGGGTTCAAGTTCGCAGATAATTCGTGAGTTACCACGGGATTTCCACCTGAAAAACGTATAGGATTCAAATCGTGAATTAATACTTTTTCTTGTAGTTATCCATTGCTACTCACACTTTTGAAACCATAAACGTAAATGTGTTTAATTGTTAGTTTCACCTTAATTCTTGTATTCAGTTAACGTCACGAAGCAGGAAGTAATCATTCCGAAACCTTTGATAAATTGTGTGTATTTATATATAACCCGCTCGGAGCTAAGCACACATTTGTCACCATCTAAAGTACAAAGGTTTGAGTGATTAAAAATATGTTGACAGAATGACAGGAAACCCTGAAACGTGTTCTTAAGTTGCGCAAGTGGTGCTTAAGGAGAGGGGGCCAAAACAAAAGTTTGTACAGGGGTCAAATTTCGTAATTGATCCAATTCATTGTGAAAAGCACACCATGTTCTGTGTCTAACCATAAGGATTCAGAAAAGGTATAGTTTGTAATATGTACAGCCTAAAGATTAAGAGTTATAGGCTAAAATCAGCAAAAAAAGCAATAAAAAGGGTCAATTTCAGTGTACAGGGGTTCAAATTTTAAAAATTGCTCCGATTTGGATATAAAATGGTGCAAAATTATTGGTTGGAGCTCATAGGATAAAATTAAGGATAGTTGAGGGCTCAAAACTTGCTTAAGAAAGTAGGGGGTAACAAGATCAAGCCCCATTGAAGCAATGGACGTTGACCTTATGTGCCCCTACGTCGCGAAAAACTAAGCATTTAGAACAGGCAAAAACGATTCCTTATTTTAATCTATGAACTCAACCAATAAATTTGCCACCCTTTTTATCCAAATCGGAGCAACTGTACAATTGACCCCCTGTACAAACTGAATTGACCTTATTATTGATTTTGCTGTTTTTTAGCCTATAACTCTGAACTTTAGGCTGTACTACTACAAACTATCCTTTCTGATCCTTATGGTTAGACACATAACATGGTGGCTTTCAACATGACTGATCAATTTACAAATTTGACCCCTGTACAAACTTTGTTTTGGCCCGCCTCTCCTTAAGGCACCACTATGCGGCATTAAGAATCACGTTTCAGGGGTTCCGGTCAGAGTCAAAACATATTTACCTCAAACCGTTTGTAATTTGAGATGTGTTTACAATGTGTGCTAGCTCCAGGGCTAATATTAATGCAGATTTCCATCATAGCACCAGGTGAGACCTGGGGAGCGAGCGCTAGAATTTATCAAACGCGAGAAACCACGGGTCTCGGGTGTGCCCGCCACAACTCTATATTCAGTAAATTACCGTTTGGGAAATCCCAAATGCTCAAATCGAGCAGGCCCTGCACGAAAAAAGTACTGTCACTGATGGTAGATAGAAACCTAATAACAAAAAGTGATGGCTAAAATTTGATTGAAAGGCTATAACTTCGAAGAATATAAAAGTTCCATATTTCTTTAAAATTAATTAAAAATGTCATTTAATTTTTCCCCTGAATATGAGTGACCAGTGATCAGTGATGTACATCGACTCCAGCAAATAATGGCGATATGATATCCGTAAATCCGGCCCGGACTTTAAAGGACAATGCACTTCAGAATCTTTTTAATATGGAAAATTCGGAGCTATTGCTATATTGCCCATGCAATTGAAAATTTACAGGATGTTATCGCCGCTCCGATTTAGATAGAGCGTTCCTCGTCCACAAATAAAGTTCGAGCGTATGAGTTCAACTAACTTGACTGTATATTTAATCAATTATTGGAAAATGAAACGAAAGTGAAACAAAATTCATGAAAGAAAGTTGTTTGGCAAGCGTGACCTAACATCTTTGTGCAGAACCAAGACCCGTAACTTATGCTGAACCTTCATTCTTTCACGTCACGTTGTTAGAAGAAAACAAGACGACCAAGCACGACGTGAAATATGGTACCGTGCATGTTGAGATTGCTATAAAACCACTGTTTTGAAATTAATCTCATCCCCATGTTCGGCACCAGTTTACCTGGTCGGTGAATACCATTGGTGATGTATGATTCTTTCTAAACAACGCCCCGTAAATGATAGAAAATGGGGTGGTTAGCAGCAAGTGTTGGGGTTATGGTTCTGTACAAACATGACAAAGGTGTTAGGTCACAGACGCCGAACAACTTTCGTTCCACGAGTTTGTATCGTCGTTCCATTTAGAATTAGAGAATAAAGGTTATGATTTGGGGAACCGGGGTTACTTCTGCGACGAAATTGAACCAAGGCGATACAATATTTAAGTGAAGAACGAGGCCGGAGGCCGAGGTTTTCCAAGTAAAAATCATGGTGTCGCGGGTTTAATCATTACCTTTATTCTCATTCTTAAAAAGCTGTATCAAAAGGACTAGAAAGGAAGCCAGATGGGCATTGTGGCTCGTGTTTTCATACGAGAGGTTAATAAAAAAAAAACCATGTGCCCTCTCAACAATATACAATTAAACTTCATAGATTAGTGTGAGAAAATAAGTACTCAAGAAACTTCGTACAATTAATGCAAGAAGCAGATGTTTGAGATGACTGAAATACACAAATCAGTATAGGAAAATTAAACCCTTATTCACTTCGCGGCGTTCGCCTTTGAATTTCACAATATCCTACTGAGCGTTTGCTCTAGCTACTATCTGTTAGAGTTAAAATATTCCACAAAATATTGAATGCTAACTAGCAAAATCCTACTGAGCGTTTTGCTCGAGCCCATTTGGCGTTTGCCTTCAGTTGTTCAAACAATAGAATGGACGAATATAATAGCACAATTCTACTGAGCGATTGCTCTCGACTCTTTTGGCGTTTGCCTTTATAATAATAGCACAATTCTACGGAGCGTTTTGCTCTCGCCTCTTTTGGCGTTTGCCTTTATAATAATAGCACAATTCTACGGAGCGTTTTGCTCTCGCCCCTTTTGGCGTTTGCCTTCAAGTCTAAATTAATATAATAATAATAGCACAACTCTACGGAGCGTTTTGCTCTCGCCCCTTTTGGAGTTTGCCTTCAAGTCTAAATTAATATAATAATAATAGGACAACTCTACGGAGCGTTTTGCTCTCGCCTCTTTTGGCGTTTGCCTTCAAGCCTCAATGAATATAATAGTAATAGCACAATTCTACGGAGCGTTTTGCTCTCGCCTCTTGGCGTTTGCCTTCAAGCTTCCATGAATATTTCTACCGCGCGTTTGCTCTCACCCTTTTGGCATTTGCCTTCAAGCATCCATAATTCAAATAGACTTCAATAGTAATTCAATACCGGGTGTTAATAATCTATCCCAATTTGGCGTTTGCCTTGAAGATTGTTCAACAAATCAGATTAATTGACTATCCTATACTAAGCGTTTGCTCTAGCTCCTTTTGGCGTTTGCCTTAAAGTTTGCATTAATATCCCACCAAAAAATAACAAAATAACATTAACAGAAATACAAGAACGGGTTTACATTATGCAAATTTACAAAAAGGGGTTAGCATAGCACCCACAGAGCACACGGCACGGAATTAAAAGGAATAAAACACTGAAATATGAGAGTAGGGAGGGCGGGATTTTCGGTACACAAGTTAACACTACCGACTCGGATGAAAACAAGAGGCAGAATGACGCAAAAACAAGCCTGCGCAAATGACACTGGCAAGACCGTGAAACCTGAAAGGCGGGAGCCGCAACATGTGACCAAGGCAAACCAGCATCATGTTGCTAGGAGACACGAATGTCCAACCTTCGATAAAACTGTTTATGTGTTGACGACGGCTACGCCTTGCAAACATAAACTGCATTATCATTTAAGGTCATCTTTAACTCAATTTCGCGATGCTTTACGGCTTAAATACAACAAGAAAGTACTGCTGCCACCCAGTGACAACAATCGAACAACCCGTTGAACGCAACGATCATACGCAACGAGACGCAACGTTGGCAGGCGCGCGCGAACGTAGCAAAACACAGTATCACGCGAGCGCTTCAACCTAAAAATAACATCAATACGCAGCGCGTGCTACCTGGGTTCAATTAAACGAATTGAACCCGGGCATCAGCCAATGAAATTGCGTACATTTTCACAGCTGTTTAAGAATAATCGATCAAAAATATGCGGTCAAAGTTAATTGAACGCACGATAGAAGCTCAAGGTTTTTGTGAAAAAATAGTTTGATCTAAATCGGGGTGTAATCAATAGGGGCGCAGATCCGAAGCCAAAACGCACGATGATCCGGGAAAGTGTTGACAGGTACATATATGATTTTCTTTGGATACAATGAAATATAAATGTTTGTAAGTTCCCTTCAAAAGTTTTTTACAAGGTTTTACGACTTAGTCGTTTGTGAAATAGTCTGGATTAACCATAAATTTGTAATATTTTTATTAATGTTGAAATTTTGGTAAATCTATGTAGGTTTTTTTGTAAAGTATTTTTTTCACAACATCGACTTCTTGGCCCTTTTGGGTAGTCAATTGTCACGAAATCAAAAAACATATATCTCGTTTGTAATCCATCGCTCTATGTAGAACTTGCATACATTTACATTCCTTGAATTTATCGATTTGTTTGTAGAAAAATACCTCGTAATTGTTTGCAATCATGTAAACGTAATAATGGTTTATCCTCTGTGTGTCTCACTACACACACAGGCTGACGCGAATTTTATAAAATGTGACCCTCTTGCCCTACCATATCAATTTTAATTCCCCTGGGATCAATATTATTGTTCCAAATTAACCAATCAACGCCACGTTCACAAAATCACTGATTCAAGCGCTGCATGTGTAACGACCATGGTAATTGATGAGAATTTACGGGATTAAGCCCCATTGGAATAATCAGCGCTGGTCCCCGTCTCTTGCGAGTTCGTATACAATGGCAGACCCCGTAATGCTATAATATCTGTGGTGACTTGTGCATCATCAGGTTGAAGGAATCATTGTTTTTTTAGTTCGGCAAATGTCATACTCATTGATAAATTATTAATCAGAATTATTTAGGACTATGTCTTTGAATAATATTAAAAAAAGGAAAAACATTTTTAAAAAAAAATTAACAGTTATTTTTTTCAGACGCATATCACGAATTCCTATAAGACAGTAGTTTTAATTCTATAATCGTCGGTTTGGTGGCGCATGTTGAAAAAAAAAATAGCTTTTCCGCTTGCTATTTATAGCTTTTACATGTTATATAATTTAATTTTGCCATTTACTGTTTCCTCCTAGTAAAAATGCAGTTTTGAAAAGAGAACTTGGTAGATAATTTTTCCCACGTTGGTAGACATTTGTCAGCGTAAGTTAGAGAAAATATTGTAAAAAAAGATGAATATTTATTGTAAATTACGGTCCCATTTTCCAGGCCTTAATATGATTATATTAAGTAAGACTGGATCTCTTCAATCCCGTAAAAAAAAATAGGGGTTTTTCATTCAAATTCTTCGTATATATTTGCAACAACTGTAATTTGATCTCAAAATAGTTTACAACAACCCGTATATTATAATTCGGTGCTTTTCATTCGTAAACTAAATTCCGTTTATTATTTGTTTTATTTATTATTAGTATTGTTGTATTATTATATTATTATTGTTATTATTATTATTTATTAATTATTATTATTATTATTATTAGTATTGTTAATTATTATTATTTTGTTATTATTTATTATTATTAGATATTTATGTAAACTATTGAAGACAGAATTATGATAATGAATTCACGTATTTATGATTTGTGGTTTGCTTTCTTCACTTCGAAGCTCCAGCACCAGGTTCTCCTATACATATAAAATGAAGGCTTTGCGGAATTTATTGAATATAAAATTTACCTTATGAAGTTTCTAACACATATTACTTCATTGGAAATGCTAAATATTTTACGTGTATCATCTTTTAAAGGCCCTAATACATAATTAAACATATTGTCAACTTATTCCGGTCTAAAACTATAGGGGTAAAACTATGACAAAAGTTTCATTTTACAACTGTGTTTTACACAAAGTGGTCAAACCTTTACCCCCTTAAAACAACGAGTTCAAAAATGACAAAAGTTATGAGTTATATGACGAGTCCCCATATTGAGATGGAAGAAAGTAATTAAGGCATGTGGGGAACTCAGATGGGTTGGGTGCAAGACACTTCGTAATGGAGATGGGATTTCACGCGGGTGTAATAGGGAACTTCATGGTGGAGATGGGATTTAGATCTTAGGACCTCTTAATGAAGATGAAGTTTTGTCAATAAACTCCCATCTCCATTACATGTACGAATATGAGCTTCTTAACAACTAATCCTAATTTCGCATCTATTAAAATGAACCCTACCCCCACTCTCAATATACGCTTTAAAATCAGACATACCATCGGAATTCACCAAAATAAGTGTTCAATTTTTGGACACAATTGAATTAAAATTTGATCCTTTTTTGACCCCATATTATAGTTTAAAATGACAACTATTTAAAATAAATTCGATTTGTCCCTCCATTTTAATCTAAAAAATTTAGCGAGTACAGAGTACGACCTTTCCATAAAGGTGTCTCGAAAGATTTCAAATATCAGGCTAAAAATATTGAAAGCACTGATTTTCTGTTGCAACAATTATAAGTTCCATCAATAGTATCGCCATATAAACGGATTAAGCTGTATTCCTTAGTACCATTGTGAAATTTGTAATTTCGTATTGAACAAATACAAATTCGGCATATGTTTTTTTTTTTAATTTTTTAGTTTTTTAAATACTTTTGTTTTATTTTCACTCTTTAAGACTTTCCGGGGCGCAAATAACTCCATAGAAACTATTGAGTGTTTGAGCGACATGATCACAACATGGATGCCTATGAATTTCGCGTTGCCCTTTATAGTTAATGGTGGATCTTGATTACCTAGACTCAATCTTCATTTTGAGATGCTTAGCTTCTAAGTCTCATAATCAATATTAGGTCGCAAGCTAGTATTAAAATATTTTAACACTACTTTCATACCGAAATCCATGTCCCATTTTGAGGTAGCCTACCCTAAATCTCATTCACTTGTGAGGCTTGTTATTGATAATCAGTATATTATGACATGAACTAGAATATTGTCGTAACACTAACTTTCTGTTCGACTTGACATCTTAATTCGATCTCCATTATATGAAGTCTAAAGCCTAACTCCCTTATTGGGTCCCATTATCGAAACACCACGCGCTATATTAAATTTTATACTGACTTGGCGCTTCAAAGCGTTATCAGCCACATGTTATTATACGAGATTCTTCGTGCCTAATCCCATCTCACTTATTACATGCTAAATATATATTTATTGACCCTTTAGAAAATGGAACAATCCAAACACCGTTAGATTCACTGTAAAAACATTTCGAAACATGATGCGAAGTAGTGTTTGGTAATAAACAATGTCAAATGCTTTAAACCACTTGGCGACAATGCTAAGCACCCCCGGCAAATTAAATATGTTTCGATATGTTTTATTATTCTAGATTTTCGTGTCTAAATCCCATCTCTTCTCACAAGCTAAATCTATGTATTTTTTTGCCCTGTAGAAAAATGGAACATCCAGTACCTTTAAGTTGTTAAGGGGTCAAGGTTCATATAAAACATTAGTTACAAACCTGGAGCAAAAGTTTTGAGTAATAACACGCCAAATTATCTACACACTTGGCGTCGAATGTCCTAATAACCTACCGCCAAATGACTGAATATTTTTTCGATTCCAAACGATTTAGATATTTCAAATGTTTTAAACATAGTGCCAATGGTGTTTTTAATTTTACCGGTTTTTACATTGAAATGGTTTGGGGCGGACCCATGGGAGAACAGTCATATAGTCCCAGTTAAATGTTGAGGGTTTTTTTAGTATAGATGTTTTATAAAATAAATAATATTGTTTACCTGAAACATACTTGCTATTATCCAAGTAACTCCAGTATGTCAAGTGGCTTTACCGTTTGCTTTCACAAAACTTCCAATCATCGTGCGATATAAACATCCGAATGATTAAACGGTTTGAATTTCGACTTAACTCATTAGCAACGTCATTCTGCGCTTACTTAACCACCGACCACAGACGACTTGCTGTACTTGATTGAAATGAAATATACACGATAATATAATATAAAGTAAACTCAATTACATTTAGAGCTTCTTGCCTATAGGACTGTGCTATAAAATCATTTTAAAAACGTGGTTTAGTATTTGACAACTCTCTTATTCCTTTTCTATGTTCAAGGCTAAACACCCCTATCAAATAACTATTTTTATTAACTAACGCTTCCCAATGAACTTCTATGTTTAGTGGACTAAATTAGAGTAAATGTGAAGAATTTGTTACTCTTTTCCTCATCATCAATAAATAAAAGAAACTATATTTTTCATATTATGTCATCTTTGTTCTTAATTTTGCTCAAAACTCACGTTAAATAACTGGTATTATATACACATTCAAATATTAGAAGCGTTTGCTTGAATTCATGTACGGATAAAAGGTACCGATTTTTTTTTCTTAGTAAACATTATATATTTTATCTAATGTAATAATATGTTTACAAGGAAAGACGAACACAGAAGTCTTTCCTTTCTTGCCGACCCCTCACCCTCCTCCCTGTCCGAATCAGAAAGGAAGCCTGAAATATTGAAAGTTTTGTCTATCAACTGTTTTTTTCAGCGTTTTTACAAACTAAATCGACCTTTTCGTCCACCCCGCACGAAAGGCCTTTTTCGTTATATGGACTGTCGTTGATCTATATTGCTTGTTTATATAAATTAGGCCCTTAACATTAATAAGAAGGCCATGGACCAGTATGAATTGTTTACAGACCAATTTTACTACAAGTCTGATGTTTATTCAGTTGTGAAACCTAAGCCATTGGATTAAACCAACTCCGGAGTGTTTTTTTTTTTTTTTTTATAACATACAAATTTTTTTTTTTTTTTTTAATTTTTTAGTTTTTTTCATTTCAGGTGAAAAAACACACATATAAGAGGCAAACACAATTTGACCAAAATGTAGGGCGCCCTATATGCAAAATCTGCCAGTTCTTCCTTGAAGGCAATGAACAGCTGCAATAGCGGTATGTTTTAAAGAGATATGACGAGATTTCCAGAAGGAAACGCCCCATTTTTTTTTCGAACCCTGTTTTTTGGCATATTTGGAAATGCGTAGTACTCAATGTCCGTGCACGACGAAATTCAAAGCATGGTTTTCTATAGGGACCCGATTACGATAGCAGGACAGTTCAAAACAAGGTTTTGCAGTTTCCTTTGTACTGTTTTGTCCGATTAACCTTCGAAACGTTTTCTCGGTAGGTTTATCTACGACCGCTCCCTTGCAATTTGAGAGAAATTCGTATCCTCAAAAAATTTCCTTGTCACTTAATAGCTATATTTAACAGTATTGATGCCTAACGTTTCCTTCTGTATTAATACCTTTATTCACACTTGAACTAGTACTTTTGCTCTCCCGAATGGATTTCATAACTATTGCATTTTGAACGTCATAATATTGGAATGCTGAGGTCTTTGTAGCACTTATAGCGATATCAATTAGTACAACGGAGTCAAACTGAAATTTCGGGCATGTCAGACGAGTAATTATCAATCTTTTGCATTTCACATTTACGAATCACCCTTATTTCGTGCCGACCACCAATGTCAAAAAACGACGTAAAGGTTCCCTGTACTAGATATCAATAGCATTCTTCCACAAGTCACTAAATCAAATATACCAATGTATGAATTATTATATTTATTATTTATATAACGGCATACCGCTTCTTTAATTGATATGATATGAATAAAACAACAAGCTGAATTAATGTTGCCATGTTTTCTATTCAAGGCGGCACATTCAAATCCTAGACGTACGACAAAGCGTGCATTATTATTATCTCACAAGCTTTTGCTAGACTGTAGGGCCGGCCGCCCGCTGCTGCGTTTTCTACGTCACAATAGGCTTCATTCTCTTGACACGTACGCATTGTGATGACAATGGTTAAATGTTGCGGCTCGCACGTGGCTATTGAAGGAACACAGGCTGTATTGTCACATGTTGTATCTTGATGCGAATTTTCAACGGCTTTCAACCAAATTTTTTTTTTTTTTTTTTTTTGAAAGAAGCGCCCCAATTTTTTTCGAACCCTGTTTTTTTGCATATTTGGAATGCTTACCAATATCGTGCACGACAGAAATTCAAAGCATGGTTTTCTATAGGGACGATTAAGATAGCAGGAAAGTTCAAAACAAGGTTTTGCAGTTTCCTTTTGTACTTCTTTGTCCAATAAACTTTCAAAACGTTCTCGGTAGGTTATCTACGACCGATCCAGTGCAATTTGAGAGAAATTCGTATCCTCAAAAAATCTCCTCCTGTCACTTTAATAGCTTATATTTACCAGTATGTGATGCCCTAACTTTCTTCTGTATTGATACCTTTATTCACACTCGACCTTTGCTCCCGAATGGATGCAATAATTAGTGCATTTTGAACGTCATAATATTGGAATGCTGAGGTCTTTGTAGCACTTATAGCGATATCAATAGCATTCTTCCACAAGTCACTAAATCAAATATACCAATGTATGAATTATTATATTTATTATTTATATAACGGCTTACCGCTTTCTTTAATTGATATGATATGAATAAAACAACAAGCTGAATTAATGTTGCCATGTTTTCTATTCAAGGCGGCACATTCAAATCCTAGACGTACGACAAAGCGTGCATTATTATTATCTCACAAGCTTTTGCTAGACTGTAGGGCCGGCCGCCCGCTGCTGCGTTTTCTACGTCACAATAGGCTTCATTCTCTTGACACGTACGCATTGTGATGACAATGGTTAAATGTTGCGGCTCGCACGTGGCTATTGAAGGAACACAGGCTGTATTGTCACATGTTGTATCTGATGCGAATTTTCAACGGCTTTCAACCAAATACAGCAGTTATTATTTGTAAAGTAGCTTCATTTCTTTCTTGTGGCAATCATCAGGTTACGGCTGTTGTGACAGGTGTTAGATTAGTTCATAGAATGTATTGCAGTGCAGAATTTCCACATGCTTAGGATTTGTGCCGATGATGAAATCATAAACAAAAGTGGGTCAGTGGATTAAAAATCAAAATTGAAATTTATTCAAAAAATACACACCTAAAACCAAATACCCTTTAATCCAATTAAGTATCAGTTCAGATAACATCCATCCCACCTTGCCTTCAAAAATCAACCAAAAAATATGACAACCTATAATCACTTATTTATATGCTGTGATACCCGCGAAACAAACAAGCAACAGGGAGTGCAAACAAAAAGTATGCAAATTTTGATTTGTTAATTACAAGTCACAAACTCCTAAACCATGATTGTATGCAAACAACCTTGTAAAACTTTTCCAGACCACCTTAATATATTAACAATAATTTAGCCAGAAAAATTTCCTATAGTACTCAAATTGGGTTTATGCTTAAACGGAGCGACTTTCGGCTGAGTGAGATCTGTGCGCCCCCCTACAAAGTAGTTATATTCTAGCAGATTTCATGAGTTCCCATACACCCTAAACTAAAATCTACCATGATTTTGGCATGATCTTGGCCAAATTTGGTATCAAATGGTAGCTATGAGCATGAGCACTCCAGAAAAGTATAGATTGGTCACATCTAGGATGTTCTTTTATCAAATTTGTATTGTTTTGTATGGAATTAGGGCCTAATCCTCTCGTTCCTAACCGATGAAAACCAAATGGCAGATCTGAAATCAGGAAACTGTACATTCCAGATTGCTCAGGCTCCTACCACCATTTGGTCACGATTGACGCATTTGAAAATTTGGCCCCCTGTACCTTACCATCAAAAGGTCACTGCTTTATCACACATTTTCAAGCAGATCTCTGTCAAGTGAACTCCCAGCTATGTCGAACTTTATATTTTCTGATTCCTTATGGAGACGAAATCACTTTTAGATACTTTTCAACTAAATTGAACCACTTGTGCGATTAATCCTCTTATCCAAGAGGGCCGCCCAACAAACCCTTTGGGACAATATTTATTTTGGTAACATCAAAATTCTTTAAGTAGATGTTGTGAGATTTTAAAAATCTGTTAGAATTTAGATGCCGCCAACGACCCGTGGGACAATTTTTGATTTTGTACATCAATTCTTTAAGTCGATGTTGAGAGATTCTAAAAAATATCATGTTAGAATTTAGTTTTAAGGGGGGTGCATTGGAACCTATAATCTGCTAGACTATTATCCTCATAATTTTTCATTCATTGATGCCGTGGCCCACTATCTATTGTAGCTGTTAACGATAGGTATTTCATGACACTTTAACATTTTCTCTTCTGACAGGTACGTTTTTCACAGTAATGATCGTCTGGTGTGTGTGGCTCTGTAGTGCTGACGGTTGTCGTCATCCCATATTGGTTTCACACTTGCCACACTGCCCGTTTTGGTTTAATGGCTGTTTCTTGATTGTAAATAGGAAGTTCTTTCTGCCATCACAGACAAGACAACTAAGACGAAGACTGGAACAAAGAAAAACAATTCGAATGTCTCACCAGATGCTTGCTATGATGTAACAAAGCTCTTGAGATCTTACCCTAAATGGCGTAGCGCACGAAGTCACAATGAAAATGATACCGTGCAGGAACATGAAGCGACAGATATTCAAAATGCCGTAAATCTGCCAGACAGCGGAGCAATTGACGGCAACCACAACATATGAATTGTTCAAGGTCCATACCTCCTAGAGAACATCCAGGAACATATCGAGGATTCGAAGCTTCAAACAGGAGACAACCAACAGAAAATGGCAACTACTGGCATGATTCATCGATCGCTGTCTCTTCTAGCAGTTTTATCATTAGCATGTGTGACAACAGTTGTTTCTCCTGCGCTAATCATCAACTCGGAATCTAAAGAAGACTACATGAACAGATACAAAATTTTGGGGAACACATGACTCTGTACATACGATTAGGATCTTAAATGAACTTGTTTAGTTTTCCTCTGGCCTAAATTCAAATATTTGAACCAATAGGAGCAAAGTGTTTTGCATTTTTACCATTTTCAAACACATGAACGGCTTATGATGAGGGTCTGTATTACGCGAAGTATTAAAGAATTTAGGTAGACGTTTCAAATATGAAGTCCCCTGGTGCAAAGGAGGTATTACAATGATTCCGTCATGCGCTTCTGACGTTGTGCAGTAGCGCTTGACGGAATGATGCCAATCCCTCATTTGCATCCATGGGACTATCTATTGGAACTCCTACCAGAATTGAAGTTGTTTTACCAGAAGTCCTCGATGTAAAGTTATGTCAGTGTTATGTAGGTTGAAATTAATGTTTTATTCTGTGGGGTTTATTATTATAAAAGAGGCAGTATTGCACAAATATTGCAATTTGTGTTTGTCCTAACCTTTTAAAAATATTAATATGTCCACGTAGGCTAAGATAATTAGTTCATAGTTCACGTATTTGTGCTGAAATTTGCAGTTCATTGGAATAATAAGGATTGCTTTGCCCTGACATTCAGCTCTTCGTTTTACTAACGCGTGCAAAAAGGACTATATCCATTTTTGTTTGAACGAAAATCTCCATGAAAATACGCATCCATTTACCTTTGTTTATCAATAAGTGTCCCTTTCCTGTCGTTAAAGGTCCCAGGAAATGAGCATGATAACCTACTCCAAATCGTTATAGGGACGTTCCATTCCAATAAGCAGGGCCAGAAAAAGAATTCACTACCAGTAACATCATAGTGAAAACTATGATTTTCAGGAGTTCATGAATAGATTCACCCAATCCATCGAATTAGAAATAGTAATAGAATTTTCTATTACTCTTGAAAAATCAAATCGCTTTTCCTAATGATGTCATCACCAACCTAATATTGAATGCTTTCTTGTCCCGCCTTGTAGACTTGACATCAAACCACATCAGTTCTATTTCCATTTCCTGGAACCGTTAAAGTAGGTGTGGTTTATTACATAAGTTGTAAGTATGAATTTTACCCCCAACCCAAAATATGGAGGCACCCCTAATATAAAACAACCTACCTTAAAAGGGTTGGATCAGACGGGTCACGCACACAACTGGATGTTGCCAAGAATCAAGTCAAAAAACTGGGTTAGTCATAAAAAGGGCACTAACTACACCTGTGAAATATGGAGTAGTATCGACCTCAACAGAAGCAAAGGAACCTTCCTACGGTTGCCAAGCAATAGAACACAAGTATGGTATTCACCTGTAAGTTGCTCGTTGGAAACCAGGCTACGGCGTATATAACAAACTCTACTACAACCAGTCCATAAAGAACACTCATGGTAGTGCTACCAATACAACCATGTGACACAGGCATTCTTTTGTACCCTTAACTACAAAGCAGCATCTTAACAACTGGCAATTTATGAACACAAGACATGGTTAAAGTAAACATCATTTGTAGCAAGATTCAATGCTATTCTCTTTTGTGACTACTAGGCAGCCGATGTTTCAGTTGCTTTTGACCTGCCTGGGAGCAAGCATCGCAACAGCAAGCAGTACACCCCGTAGTTTTTAGCTTGCTATCTACTGCTGACGAACAATCGGTGAGCATCTTGCGTTTCATCTTGGCGTTTGCTATTTTTGCTACGCTTCTTATCAAAGTTCAGAGAATGAGGTTCAGTATTGCAGGCTAGATGCTTTTTTCAAAGCTTGGGACGTTTATAGCAATCTTTCGCAATATGTCCTACTTTGGCCACAAATGAAACAACCGCCTGAGCCAATTACTATCACTCTTAACAGTACTAATGCTA
>JAMKCH010003148.1:0-35940 GCA_023653785.1 Ophioderma brevispina
CGAGTACCTCGCCAATGTCGAGTGGTGCGCGTTATATGTCGAGTACAGCGCTCATCTGTCCAGTTTGCTATATACATCGGTGTGATCTCTATATGTGAGTTGATATAATCATGTCCAGTTTTACGCCTCCCGTTCAAATCATGGGAGTTTCCCGCGCATGGCGTTCACGCGCTGTGTATCGAGTTTTCCTCGCATATGTCGAGTGTGCAGCGTTATATGTCGCGTGTACAGCGCTTCTGGTCCAGTTTGCCCTTTATAAATCGGAGTTGTGATCTATAGATGGTGAGTTTGATATAAAATCATGTCCAGTGTTACGCTCCACGTAGTCAAAATCATTGGCGAGTTTTCCCGCGCAGTGTCGGTTTCACGCGCTGTGTATCGAGTTTTCCTCGCATATGTCGAGTGTGCAGCGTATATGTCGAGTTTACAGCACTATATGGCCAGTTGCCCTCTTATACATCGAGTTTTGCTCCTATATGGTGAGTTTGCAAAATCATGTCGAGTTTCAAAATCTGACATTGATTTTTCTCAACCTGAGGAAAACTCGACATGATTTTTTGGTGTATGGTAAAAAAAATCATCGAGTTGCTCATGTGAGAAAAAATATGTCGGAGTTTGCTCAGTTGAGAAAAAATCATGTCGAGTTTGCTCATGTTGAGAAAAAAAATTCATGTCCAGTTGAACAGTTGAAAAAAATCATGTCCAGGTTTTAAACCTCGGCATGATTTATTCTGGAAATGAGTTTTATTTTGGACATGATTTAAGAAATCGGCACATAGAGTTCAAACTGGATAGGCAGCGCGGTAAACTCGACATTTATAGCGGGGTAAACTCGATATACAGCGCATGAAACTCGCCATGATTTGATACGTTGGGCGTGCCATGTATAACACACACGCGGTGTACCACTTAATAAAGGAAAAACTCCACGGCACCCGAGCCGGAGTCGCCCTGAGTCATATTTCTTCACCACGATCGTATGGACACTACAGCAGAATATACACACTGACAGTGGTGCGTACAATACGTAGGAGGCTGTACCCAAACGAAAATAAACATCTGCGATGAAAAAAACGTCCATTTTATGAAAATACGCATTTTAGCATCTCGTTCGCAGGTGTAGTTTAGACAATTAAGTCAGGGGACAGAATAAGGCGACCAATTGCGCATCTGAGGTAATTTAAACGGTGCAAAACAAATGTCGGTGAAAGAATAATTCTATATGTGAACATTTAAAGCTGATTAAAAACAGAAAGTTTACTTTACGTGAATTATGGTGTCCGTTAGTCGAAAACCAGATCAATAGGGGCATTTTGTGCATTTTAAATCATATTTTGTTCGAACATGCCCCCGCCATACTACACATTCAAACCCCATACAGGCTGCGCTGCGTGAATTGAAAAACCTGAAAAAAACCATACGCGCAATCGTCGCCTTTATGTCCTTGACGTCACATAGCTGTGCAAAAATATCCCATTTGAAAATTGGGGGCTCTCTTCAAAATGTGCTAATATTGCCGTTAAATGTTAGCTGATAAGGTATACCAGATTAATATCCTCATGACATTTTATTCCGTTATTTATTCAGGTAATTCCTTCAATACAATTGATAGAGTGGCTGGTATATGTTATGGAGCGTGCCTAGGGACCCAAGGGCCCGGGTTCAAATCTCGGGGGGGAGACTTGCTGGATTTTATTCTAGGAATTCAATCTGGATTTTAATTTGTATATAGTGATATTGGCTTAACTCAGAATTACCACTCTCTCATGGTTCATTTGATATGGGCAAGGAACCATGAAAGAAAATGAACCATGGAAGCTCTCACTTCCCATCGTGTGGATTGTGTTTGATTAGTTTGGATGTTGCAACATTGCGCTGATTAAGATGCTGCCTTGAAGTTGCATGGTTTCGGTTTGATTAGTTTGTTTTGTTGTATGTCTCTGGCAATTTAGCCTACGGGCTACGATACGAGATTAAATAAAAAACAGTTTATAGTTTATTCCGAGATACCATTACGCTAATGTATAGTCAATTAAATTTATTTTTTCAGAATGTTGCCCACACCTTAAGTAGGCCTGTTATTATTATTTTATTATTAATTAACTTGTACTTAAAAACTACTCATTATAAAAGATATGTCTTGAAAACTAAATAGTTCAAGGTTTCCACGCTTTGCGCGGGAGGAGGAGATCCCGTCCACACCCACACCGGACTCAAAACAATGAAGATTTTGATTTGTAAAACGGTTGGCCATGCAGTATAATGTGAACCACTTACAGATACAAATTTCTATTTTTTAAATCAAATTTGGATTAGATAATGTGTTTTGGAAAGTGAACATTGCAAGATCCCCCTCTCGCACCACCCCCTGGACGTTTGATATATAAACTCTAGTCCATGAACACTATAAATATGAATATTTTTAAAAAATATTATATAGAAGCTCGGAGAAACTGGCGAGCACAGAACTAAATAAAGACGAAAAATACACGGTCTCGAACCCGGAAACTCTCGCTTTCTAGGCGTGAGAAATACCACTGGGCCACAGAGGACTGTGTTAATGTGGATACCAGTGAACGAGCACTAGTGTATTTCAGTCTTTATTTCAGAGTTTCAAGCGGCCGTAATTATATTATTTATATTATAGAATATATATATTATATTATATAAGGCCCTCCCATTCTATAATATAAATATTTTTTTTTAAATTACATCAACTAGAAACTGCTGATCATAACTTTCAAAACAAAAACCATTCCATAACCTATATTTACTAAGTTTCATTTGCAGTCAGTGGAGGAAACAGCTGGGGAAGAAATGATACTTACCTTTAATTTATTAATGATATTTTGATATTTGCCAAAAACAGAGTATAAACAAACAGAAGTTTCTCCTAATAGAGGTGCACTGTCTTATCAGTAAGGCGTTTTCTATTAAAAAGTTTCTAAAAGTACTTTCCTGCATTCACTGGGTTTGTTTGTTGTTTGTATCTGAGATGGATATACCTAATATTCATCTCAGTTTGTACTTTGCTTGTTTTTGTTTTTTAAGTTTTTTTTAAAATATCATGCTGTTAAATGTGTATATCAAATTAGTGCGATACCTAAAATTGTGTTTAGGAATACCTGCGCTTTAATGTTTAAAAATTAAAATGCATGTCAAATTGCTAAACATCAATGTTTAAGCCTTTACACTGTAAACACGTGTAGCATCTAAGCAAATTTACAAAGCCTGAAGGTAGAAATATGTTTAGAAAAATGTTTGAATCCTTTGTACAGTGATATTTGATGTAACTTCTATGCATGTTTAATCTCATTGTGTGTATTTGCAAGTGCACGGCTGGCCCGCGTTTTTCGGCTTTCCGGATTGAAATAGTTATAGGCCTTCCAAAATATGAAAAGTGACCGTATAGCTTTACTTATTTTCCAAGAAAATGATTTTTGGCAATAACGCAAATTTGCCCATAATGTGTTTTTTAAACAAATTTCTCGAAATGTTGGCAATTCTTGACAATTTTGGCTCCACCGGGCGTGACCGGGGTATCCTATAAAGGAAATAAAAAAACACCCATAGGTCTATATAGCTGTGAAAATGTTAAAAGGGTGATCATTAACATACACGTATATAACCTGAATTAAAAGGATGCCTATGATTGACACGCGTTCACGACGCTCATTTTTTCGAGGCCTTTTGTATCGAAGAATCTACTTTTGTTTGACAAGTATAAAAGCATGTATTTTTTTTTTATCTGTAGTCATTTGTGTTTGGATGACGAGCTCTTTAAATGGCCCTTAAAGAAGCTTAATATTTAACTAATAACCAATTAATCTATATGTCTTGCAAGGCGTGTGTTTTTGAAGTATTTGAAATCGGAAAAATCAAACCTCTATTCCCGATAAAGCTTTGAAGTTATTGTTGTAGCCGTTTTGTTTACACTTCGGAAACTAAAATGGCTTAATAAGCCATTTTAGTTGGATTTAAACCTCATTATCCAAGATAATCCGGAGATATCACAGTGTGAGCTTTGTGTATTAGACAAACACACATCGGCGGATTTAACATCGGCAGTAAAGATACCATTTTCTCAACTATTATGTTTTAATCTCATCTCATCTATAAATTGTTTTAACTGAACTCTATACATTACGAAGCTATACTTATTATAATAAATATGGTTTGTTTACGGTTATCGAAAATTATAATTTCATTAATCTATATATTGTAATTCATTAGACAAGCTAATTATAATTAGACTATATTTTTGACATATTGTAAATGTTCTAGCTTGGAAGCTCAGAGCTCATTTACTTGAGGAAAACGATAGGAGTTTGATTGCAATTATTCAGTGTATTTTGACCGTAACTCATTTGATTATATTTAGGCGTTCCTTTTCCATTTCCAAAGTCTGATCTTTTGCCACTTTGATTTTATATTACAAATATATATTGCATTTTTTATGTTTTTATCTTCGGACTGCATCACGGTATATACGTTAAGAAACAATTGATATGGGACTTTTTGGATGAAGAGTGCATGGATTTTCACTTGTTTTCGTGTTGTCCTTCGTTTAACTCCTCAAAAGGTGTTGTACTTCGTTTAACTCCTCAAACGAGTGGAAATCCACTCTTTTTGGAGTGATTTTCACTCCGTTTGAGTGGAAATTCGATCTTTTTTATTTTAGGAGAGGTTTACAAGAGTTTCACTCTTCACTCGTTCTCATTTAGAGACATACTCAAATCGTTTTTTTTTTAAATCCATTATTGGTAAGGGTGGGATCAAAGATTAAAGCTCCTCGGGGTTTATTTTGATCTCCACCCTTCAGTTATGGTTATATTATAATCATATTATAATACTATAATTACAGTATTATTATTATTATAATATAAAATATATAACCTTATAACATTTACACTGTATGTACTTACAATTTATAGTAATATATCATACACTGTAAATGAACTGTTTAGAAAGTATGGACAAAAACATGTTTAGCCTATGTTTAAAACCTAAACATGTTTAGGATTTAAACATGATCAAAGCATGTTTTTGTCCATACTTTCTACACTTCATTTACAGTGTATTGATTTGTATCATGATCGTTGTTCTGAATGAAATAAATGAAATTAAAAAAATGAAAATGATTTTTTTTCTTTGGTGCGATGTGATTCATGTAAATCGTGTTAATTTTGTATTTTTTAAATATACACGGCCCGCGTTTTCTGATTTTTAACGTTCTGTGTTGAAATTGTTCGGATATGGGCATTCGAGAATATGAAAAGTGGTCGTGGCTTTATTTAATTTTCCAAGAAAAATGCAGTAATCGGATGCCGAGGTGTATCTGAAGACCATGATTTTCGTCTATAAATCAAAACAAGTAACACGAAATTAAGACAAAATTTTAATCGAAAAGTGTACTTTTGTTTGGCAAGTGCATTGTTTGTAGGAACACGACTTAAACCAGGGTACAAAACATGTAACACGGAAGATAACATTTTAGTTGACGAGTCCCTAAAAAAAGCTTAACAACCAATCTTGTCATTAAACACAATAGCCAATTAATCGATACTCTTTTGCAAGGCGTGCGTTTTTTATATATTTGAAATCGGAAAAATCCAAACTCTTTCCCCAATTCACACTTTGAGTTTTTGAAGTTTTTGTTCTAGCCGTTTTGTTTACACTACAGAAAAGTCTAAGCCATTTTATGGAATTCAACCTCATTATCCAAGATAATCCGGAGATAATCGCCCCAGAATCACATGTGAGCTTTGTGTCAGTATATTATTGAACCATGCATGAATCGAATAAATAGTACTTGTAAGTTTCCAACTTCTTTGAGGCCTATTATAACAACATGATGCCCTAACCATATATGCAATTAAAATCCGATCTTGCCACTCCGCATGTTGATCTCTTTACGTAAATTAAGGTTCATTTTTTCTTAACCATTTGTAATTATATAGTTTAACAACTAAAACGCTAGCCCTATATATGAAAGCACAATATCAGTGGCCTCGCGCCTCGTTCCACGAGTAATAGGCCTACCAGAGTAGTCCATCCAAGAAGGACCCTCTTTCTCCCACTGCCCAGAGCCACCGAGCAGCGTACCTCGTGGCTCGGTCACAGGGGGATGGACAGGGAGGAACGGAAGGTCCTTCCTGGATGGGACTAACCAAGATGTATACCATTGGCACCGAAAACCCTGATTAATTTGACATGTGTGGTGACTGGTTTAATACATCATTCCCGTCCATTGAAAACAAACCAGAGCAATTTATTATTTCATTGCCCGTTATTTCTCATCGAATCACTTCCGAAAGTACGGCCCTTAACCCGCGTTTCCGTTGCCACCCATTAACTTGTTCTATTGGGAATCATGGGAAATATGTCTATTTCCCCCTGAAAATAAACCCACTGATGAACTTGTAAAACCACGTTATGGCGGAAAATCGAGGCATAACTATTGTTTATATTGAGACCAGGTAAATTGAGATCCTCCCAGCATACATATATGGGGCAGGTTTGTTTGTTTGTTTTTATTTTTCTCACACTTGACCCAAACAGGGTATCGGAGATACAACGATTACTCTAGCAACACACTTACAGATATATCGTAATAACATGAAAAAATACATATGTACATGTACAGCAAATAATAATAATATGATAGCTATAGCAAGGTGATGAAATACAAAATAGTGTAAAACTCAAATATAAAATTACAAAAGAATACAACTCTGTATCCACACATCTAGAAAAGAAAAACTTTTGGTCTAGTTACTTTAGTCATAAGGATTGTGACAAACGAGGCCAGTTTTTTAAGACCTTGTATTATTTTGAACTGAAAGTTGGTTCATCTTCAAAGTATTAGGCGTGTTATAAAATATGGTTGGAGGAATTTACTTCTGTCGCAGCAATGTGGCCATTCCAAAAAGAATAATTAAATTCATCTCCATATGTTCATATCAATAATTTACAATTACGATCGTCATCTAATCAAGACATAAAAGTATTTCATATAAGTTGAAATTACATGGAAGATTGTGATTTCCCCATCTAACCTTACACAGTTAATTCTATTACAGCTTTTAACATGGCTAAGTAAGGTTCTAAACTAAGGTCAAGTTTTAATTATTCCATATGTACAACGGATCTTATTATTAATGATTTCTTACACACTCATTTTTGTTTTTTCAATATCTTGATTCTAGTTTCTAAAGCCCTTTTTAAGATTAAAACGTGTTGATGTCACAATGTTGGGAAGTCCATATGTATGCCTAATCCACAATTTCAGGAATTTTTAATTTGAGATATCAAATTTGAGTTTGAAGTCAACATCTGGATTCATGTCGATTTTTAACTACACAATAAAATACTGTATGAAAGTTTATTCTGGGTTACCTTAGATACTGTTTTGACCAAAAATACCATGTTCTCTTAATGAATAGTTGTTTATATGCATTCTAACCAGTTCTCTCCGTAAACAGCACAAGTTAATTTGTGCTTTTATTACTTGAAGCGCTTTTTGAGGAAATTTCGATAAAAAATTTCAATGTGCTCAATTTTACTACAACCCCAAACGTCACATCCATAAATCAAGATTGGTAGGACAAGGTGATCAAATAAAGAACACGTAATATCAATTGGTAACTGCAGCTTCCTGGCTTTGTTAGCAAGCTAAACATGGCATTTTTAGCTTGGGCAACTTGCTTGTTAATTGTTTTGTTCAATTTTTCCATTAAAGTTGAAAGTGCTTAACCTAAATAGTTGTAATCTTCACATTTTTCAAGCGTTTTTCATTGCCCAGTTTAAATTGTGGGTACTTTTCTGACTTTACCCCTTGAAAAGATCATAATTTTGGTTTTGCTGCATTACCTTTAATTTCCACATATGACAGTAGTCTGTTGCATTCATCAAACCTTTTGTAAATCTTGTTCATTTTCAGCCATGATAATTGTGTCCCCGTCTGCATAAAGTAGAACATACATCCTTAAAAAAATCTCAATATCATCGTCACTTAACTATTTTGCCTAACATTTTAGTTATGTCGTTAAGACTTTATAGTATTTGAGAGTGGAAGTTTCAAAGTCATCAGAAAAATAGCAAATAGTAGTGGAGAGAGGTTTTTCTCCTTGTCGTACACCCTTGAAACACGTAAACTCCATCAGAAACCTGATTACCAAATACAACACGTGAGTTTGCCTTGTTGTATACATAATTATATATAACAGTTGATTATTTTGCTTTTATGCCATGTGATATACCTTTGGCCCATAGGGCATTCTATCAACCATATCAAAAGCTGTTTTTATAACACAAAGGCACAGTATAATCGTTTTCTTCTACTTAAATAGATGGGCATAGACTGTGGAGGACAATATATGGTTCCACATGTGGAATAATTTTGATCTAAAGACTGCTTTGTTTCGTCCCACCTATTGAACCTGTGGCATCAAGAAATTGAGTTAACCGAATGCTTAAAACAGCTGTAAACATTTTTCCAAGACAGCTGAGGAGGGTAAATGGCCCTATCGTTATTTGGGTCAGATTTGTTTGGCCCTTTGTTTTTGTAATAGGTATAATATTACCAATACACCACTAGTCGGTATTACACCTGTATCGAGAATAATGTTAAAAAGTTTTACTAACATATCAATAGCAATATGAGGGCAATTTTTAAGGAATTCATTCAGTATGTTGTCTGGACCACGTACTTTGCCAATTTTGGGTTTTTTTTTTTTTTATTTTTTTTTTTTTTAAAAATGTTTCAGTTTTTTAATTTTTGTAAATTTCTTCAAAAT
The DNA here is from genome assembly GCA_023653785.1 of Ophioderma brevispina. Lineage (NCBI taxonomy): Eukaryota > Metazoa > Echinodermata > Ophiuroidea > Amphilepidida > Ophiodermatidae > Ophioderma > Ophioderma brevispina. Next base: position 8,799 of record JAMKCH010003148.1, read on the forward strand.
CATGCTGGAAATGGTGATTAATCTCTTCGTTAATTGAAATGATCAATTTGTCTAGGATCAAATTCATTATCGTTACTAGTTCCTGAGTACCTTTCGAAAATGGTCAAACAGGGCCTCAATTGAGACTTTACTTTCAGGTGCATGTTTGGAATGTTGTTGCATTTTTAAAAAGATTCCAATCATTTTTAGGATCTTGAGCTTCAGAGATCTAATTTTTTTATGTAGTTCTGAAAATATTTATTCGTTGTCTTTTATATGTTTTTGTATAAGTAAACTCTTGTTTAATTTTTGCGTGATGATTATCAATCTTCTTATACTTATTTCTAACCTTATAATATTGCCTTTCCTCATTTTCAACAGCTGGCATTGAACCAAGGCTTACTTTTTGTTTGTACTGGTTGTTTTTTTCTAGACATAAGTTGAACTTGTTTTTTCCTTTTTTGACATTCCAGTACGAATTGATGGTGAATATAAACTATATTTACAAATCTCCACTACAAATAGTCCATCCAATTAGATTGGCACACGCCTGATCTATTTATGTCGTCTACATTTTGTAACATCTGACATATACTTTTCTTCATTAAATTCGTTCCCTATATCATTAGCTTTATTATCATCCATTTTGAAAGATCTTCTGACCATCACTTTTTCAGATGAATTTGTGAAAGTCTTGTTATATATTCTTCGTTGACTTCATCCCATTGGTTGCTGTTTAAAGAGCCCATTTTGTGACAGAACCTCTAACAATAACAGAAACAGGTCTATGCTTATCTGATAACAGTCATCAATCAACAATTCGGAAATCGTCAATATAAGGTAGCAATGATGATGACACTATGACCCATAATTATAAACTTTGACCTTTTTTGCTGATAAAGATACAATCTCCTTTGTCTGTTTATCACAACCAAAATCGTCCATTTACACTTTTGCAATTAAATGATTTACAAATTCCAATAAGGGTTAGGTTCCATTGTTGTTAGTTTTTTCTTTCAGAATTGATATCTTTCCTTGTATAATCCCCAAGAGCATCTAATCTGTTTGTAGAATAGGTCATTTTTGCATCGATGATTATGGCTCACAGCTGCCATCTTTGTGTGGGAAATAAGTGGGAATAATTCATCAGCGAAAAGTCAGAAATTAAACCTTTTTCTGGCATTGAACATCGTCCAATCAACAAAGTTTTTCGGTGAATATTTTAACACTATGAAAACATTCATTCAGTCTGGCCTCCAAGTTTTCAAATATATAAGAATCATGAATGTATTGATCCTTCGTGGGGTATATACACTATACCAATAATCCATTTGTCGTTATTTTCATTTAAAATCTCCACCAGAGTACACAATTTGAGGAACAGTTATTTAACACCTTGATTTGTGGAATCAACGGTCCTTTATGAACAACTCCAATTTCTATTTAGAGCCCTCCATATTTAGATTGGATGACTTGGCGTTTTCCTTGTTAAGGTATTATAACCGGAATTAATGGTTTCATTAGTAGGAACAAACCTTGTTTCACCAACTCCAACTATATCATAACTGCTTCCATAGTTGCATATGGACGACAAGTCTAACTTACTTTGTAAGCCACAGACGTTCATACACGATAATTTTTAATGTGTTCCTTTCCTCATTAATTAAGGGTGTGAAGACGGAAGCTACATAGTTATAGGTTGTGGATAGGGGGTCTGTCCTGTCCTATTTGTCAGAATCGAAATCCAGGTGGAAACCAGCTCGTAGTATTTTCTCCTCCTCATCCCAGTTTTTCTCCAAGTCCGGGTTGTTGATTATGATCTTCTGTTATCTTTTTGTATCGCATATATCTTTCTCTTCTTGGAGTAAACCTGATTTTGACTTTGTTATCATTTTTGACAACACTCAACAGTCAGCTCTGGGGCGTGAGGTTGCTCGTAGAATGAAGATTGGTTTTTGTAATTCATCTGTTTAAGTTGTTTCTTAGCTTTCATGATGTTGGTTTTTGTATCGCGTCTCACGAACTTTGCCACAATTGGGTTTGCTTTAGTTGGCAATCGATGACTGGTGCTGAAGTTCTTGTTCTGTTATGTTTACACCAATCTTCTTCGCCACGTCAATTACTATGTTGTTAGTGCTTTCTCCATCCTCCTGGGTGATTCCTACGATTTTTATCGTGTCTCTTCTAGTATACTGTTCCTGGGCGTCAAGTTTCCATTCGTGGGTCTGGGTATATTCCTTCAATTTGTGCACTGCAGTATCAGAGCTTTGCTGGAATGTTTCAGTCATTTTTAGCAGCATTACTGATAACTTGATCAGCAATATTGCTCACCAAGTTGAGCATTAATGGAACAAGTCTATCCAAGACTTTACCAACTACAGCGCCAGGATCTGCTCCTGCTTCTCTTGCTTGTGAGACTCCTTCATTCACAATCTGAGACACATTAATCGTATCCATAGCTTTCTGTTGGATCATGTCACTAATTGTTGTGTCTTCTCTTGCATCCTTAAATTCTTTCTTCGAATCATTCATTGAAAAACTGGCTACTTCTCTCTGAAGATCTGGCCTAAATTTCTTATGGGCAGGTGAGCGTGTTGGTGTGGAGTAATTTCATCCCTCTTTCCGTGTGTTGCCATAGTAATTTAGTGTGTAGTGGAGGAGAGCAGGTTAATATAAAACACGTCTGTACTCTACCACAACCAGGAGCAGTATAGCCTGCCAGCTGTGGAGATAGGCCTATATAAATTTTGGGCTTGGAAACCAGTCTCGGAAGTGAATTTTAGTAGTAACTTTGAAAGTAAAACATTGGGCAAGAACATATTTTTTTCATAAACGTTTAATGGGAATATGTGGATCTGAAAAATAAGTCACTGTACAATCAAGTTAGTGACAGATAAAAGTTTAATTATCATAATGCATGTAAGCAGTTTTTGGGTGTTGTAAAAATAATTTGATAAACTTTTATAAGTAAAGCAATCAGTCAATGCTTTATAAGGACACTGGCCTATTATAATATGTGGATTGGTGATTCGAGGGTTTTAAAAATCATTCAGATGTATTTGCCTTCCTTACATTTAAGCTCTGGATTTTTTTCTATGAAGAATATGTTTACAGAATGAGATCTGGCCAGATTCAAGTCTATCGTTCAACGGAAAATTGAAAGAATTCAGTTTTGTTGAAAATGAGCCATGCATATAAGCTTAGATGAATAAACCTATTCATCTTAGATAAGTTATTACTTTAAAAGCTTAGATTCAGTAATATAAACCGTGGCAGATTTTAATTGTAATTAAAGCCACTATCAGCTATTTCTTCATAATATCATATTAAATCATTAATTTTCATTAATATCCCTTTTTTGTACTGTTGTATTGGAAATGGTTGTAGTAAAGACCCTTGTAACTTGGCTAAGCATAACACGCCGTGCTTTGTTTACTAATAAAAGTCGGGATCCGACTTTTTAAAGGCCCAGAAACAGGTCGTAAATGACATCTTCAATACCGCTTTAAAATGCCTAGTGATCTGTTTTTCACAAAGATAAGCAATATAAGGTGTTGATATGACCTAACACTAGCAATTTATAAACAAAAATGACTGATAGTGGCTTTAATCAGCTTTATTTTTTTTTTTTTTATCTTTGATACCTTCACTTATTACGAAAAATAATAATAGGCTTAGGAATGGAGGCTTGGGGGCTGGAAACCCGTCTCTATCACCGGTCCCCCGTCCTGAAAATATTTCTAAGCCAATGAATTATACAGTGCAAAAATGAAAACTCTGTTTTTCGTTAAACTGAGTTTATCGAAAAACAACATTTATTAAAAACAAAATCGATTTTTTTTCTATCGCTGATAAACTTACTTAATTAAAAAAAAAACATGTTCAGAGAAAACATAGTTTATCATTTGACAAACATAATTTAAAATTAAACCATGGACACGGAGTTATTATGGTTTGTTTTCTCGATAAACCTATTATTTTTAGTTCGACCGATAAGTACGATCGATGGGCGTCAGAGGTACACCCTGGACCAATCTGGACCCTAGATTGGGAGACACTGCGCCCTCATAGGCCATACTGTTCAGTGCAATAGTACACACCAACTTCACAACTCTCCACACGTGCCTGGAAAATTATGAATGAATGACTGCCGTGCAGTGACATACTTAGTGAGTGCGCAGGCGCAGTTGAAATAAACAAAGGCACATGGTCTGTAGTTTTAAATTAGCAAGTGGTATACAACTCAGCTCTGTAGACAACATTGTTCTGTGTTGCATGATAAGACGCATTCGTGTTTGTAACTCCGCCTACCAAATACCTAGTTTCGAAATACGTGCTTGAATAACTCACTTCATGAAAAGGAGCAAGACCGGGCTGAAGTGGTTTAGTGAGAACTTTATTCTGACGAGGTAGACAACTTCAAGCTACTTTTCGCAAGACTTGTTCGGCAATTTCCAAGAACTAGAATGGCCACTAATCACACCAACGTTTGGATGTCTAGGATGGTGTTCCAGGAGGAGAGTTTTAAGCCATTCGAGGATTATTTGGGTCTTTCTAACTTGGTGAAGAATATGAACTTGTCGCGGGACATTGATCAAGATAACACCGGCTATTCGAGCGAAGACGACCCTGCTGTGGGCATGGGCAGTGTGCACGGACAGCGTGTACAGGTGTGGGATGAATTCCGTCTGAACGGTGTAGACGTAGATGTTGATAACGATGACGGCTCCGGTTTCCAGCCTTTTGCTCCCAAGCTCCCGCGAAAACTGGTGTCTAGGCTGCCAAGTGCTAAAAATCGCAGGACCCCAACCTGGTGTGTTTTCTGCAAGAACAACGGTGAATCAGAAATGGTGTATGGGGGACATATCTTGAAGGACAGTGAAGGCCGTACATCGTGCCCGATTTTGCGCAACTACACTTGCCCCATCTGCGGGGTTAGTGGGGATGGTGCACATACTATTAAGTATTGTCCCCTCAATAAAGAGGAATGCTTCCCTTCAGCAAACCTACTTAAAACTGCACGGACCTCCACTGGAAAGAAGCGTGCAGCCGCAGACTTACCGTCAGGACTAAACCGTCTGAACTAAACGTTGACTCGCCATATTTCTTCCAAATCCAAGACTGTCCTTACCAGTGCAGTTCAAAGCTAAATGGTGACACATGAACCTGAGACCCTGGGGTGAACACTGAACAGTGAAGTAATGCCAAAATGAAGATTCATTGAACTTTTACGTCTTGCATCATTCCAACAGGGTATAAATCAACACCAATATGCCAAGGCCGGTCGACGGTCATCTTGGAATTTGTATCGAACATCTGTTGCTTGGTTGTCCTATACAATGATTTTAATTCTGTAGTAATCGAGAAGATTTACGAAGTGTAGAGATTACAGATAAACATGTGAACTTGTTAACAATCATATTTTATTTGATGAAAGTAACATTGTTATGCATTTTGTATATTTGTGTAATTTAATTTTGCCTTCGTTAGTAAAAATAAATTGGTAAATGTTGTACAAGTTATAAGAAATAGCTGAGGTTATACCCTGGTCCCTACATCATTTTGAAGTTGCATCAATTTGAAGTTAGTCAAAATGATGCTTGAGGGACTTATTTTGTACAAAATTGATCAATTTATTTTTAGTGTAAGTTCGGTATTTAATCCCAAACATGTTATGGCATTTATTTTCTAGAATGCTTTTAAAATTCACTTTCCAATTGTATCAACAAAAGGGCAGCATTTTCCGAATTGAAATAAGTGATTGTTTGGACTTTAGAGAATAGCTTTGACTATATACTGCATGCATGGTTTCTTTATATAGTTCATTATGTTTATCAATTCTACAATGTTACCTGTTAAAACTCTTTAAGTCTCATATTTTGTGTGTAGGACATAATTTGTGAAATCCACGAGAAGTCTCGTCACTTTACTGGGAAAAATTAAATTTGACCAGAACCTTGTCAAACGCTGATTTCTTGGTCACATTGTCAAGATCATATTTGACGAGATATTTTTAAAAAGTAGATGCTTTGTTCGTGTCTGAGTTGACACAAAGCCTGCATTTTATACAGAAAACAAAATTTGCTGAAAAAATTGTGCCATTGACATACGAGCTTGACGGGCGCGGACCGTGAGCTACTGTGCGCCGGGACAGGAAAGCGCGTTGACTGCGTAATTTACCCGTAGACAAAACCGACTTGCCCCGTGGGCCAATATATAACCGGCTTTGTTGCAAACACCCTCATTAATTCAGTGAAATTCTGTCAGGTTTATCTTATCCATATTTCTGTAATCCCGTGCTTCTGATGTCTATTGAATTTCGCAAGTCGGTGGCAAATGGCACAGAAGGCAGGTCCGCTGCTCTCATAGTTAAGCTTTCGTAGTGTTAATAAAAGAACCAATTTTGAGCCTGTTGAGTAGGCTATATGAGCAAGTCTTCTAAGTTCTAGTTCTGAGCAAAATGTTGGGTTTTGTTGTGAATCTGTCAGATAAAACGTAGACAAGTATTTTGTATGTTTTTTAAAATAAGCACATTAACAGGAATAGAAATACGGTAAAGTAGAAGAAATAACTTTCAACCGGTTTCCTTAAATTGATATTATGAATGGTTAATGGTTGTAAGCTTTTTAAGCAAGTCAGAGAAACTTATTTCAAGTTGCGTTAAATCATTAGTTCAATTGAACATTTCCAGTACTACATGTTCCTGTGTGCTTTTACTAATACTAAGTTATACTACAAATATGCTACAAATAAGTTAACGAATGATTTAATCATGTTTTTCGTTTAAATTGGTTTTGATGTTTCACAGTGCCGTCCGTGTGAATGAAAGCCCACGCCACGTGCGGGGTTTTGTATATTGTTTATAGCAGTCGGTCCACATAGTGGACTGCTCGTTTGACATAATCATGTAATTAGTAATTTTTGTGACAGCCTTTTGAATACGTGGCAGTCTTGAGAGTCTTTTGAATGCTTAATATTAATAGACAATTATTTCCTAACCAATAACCAGGCGTATGGCTATCGGATTATAAAACAATAACTTGAGAAGGCACGATTTGAAAATCAACTATGCACTTGTGCATGATCACTTGTTCAAGTAACTTTCAAATACAGTCATGTGATTTTAATTGATGTTTTTTAAAACCTGGAATTTTTTGCCCCGGACCTGAAGAGATTTTTTAAGTGTGTCAGAATTTTGAATATGATCATTTCTGAATCCTTTGTTCAGGCTGAATTTGGGGAATCTAAGCTAATCTTTAGGCCTACAATGCCAAGCTCTTGTATAATGCATTTTTGCCAATTGGGTCTAACTGTTGCTGCTATGGTGCCAAAACAGGTTTCATTTTGTGTGCGTTTTGGAGTACAAAGAGGGCATTTTTTAATATTAGATCTGAATTTGTCGCATAATGCAATTCAAACCTACATGATAGTAGTACTCTAAGCTCAAAAAAGGAAAAGCAAAATTCAAAATCATGGCTGGAAAAATACCAAATTTCCCTGGCATACAATCAAAATTCCCCTCCAAGATTGCATATTTGAATTCAATTTTTATGTATTTCTTTTTTTAAAGAAAAAAAATCTTCCAAATAATAAAATTTCCTGGGAATATCATAGAAGTTTCCATAACCTGACCCATCTGACACACTTTTTTTCTGACACACTTGAATTTGGACACACTTTATGGATTAAAGTGCATGTTTATTCTGTTAAGGTTCCTAATTCATAAGTTTGTCAGAAAAAAGTGTCAGAATCAGGTTAAGGAAACTCTCGAATGTCATTCCCAAATTCCTCATTCCCAAATTCCAAAATTTTCCAGGCATGTTCAAAGTGTACCAGGTTAATGTAAAATTGCGATAGCTAAATGCCCAATTTGTATATTTTTTTAATACATAATTTGATTATTAATCATGAATGATACTGATTACAATGTATTGTCTTTAAAATGGTGTAATTTAAAACTTTATAATCAGTAACAATCAACTTGTAAATATGATCCTTGATCTTCAATGCAGTTGAACAATTTTTTTTTTATTTCACATTTTAGATGTAGAATTGCTCATGCTAGAATTTTTTTACACAATATTTACTAGTGATAATTAAATTAACAGTTGACATTATCACAATATTCTTAGGAAAATTTTGAACTGGTTTTTACTAGCAGTATATGTTCAATTATTATTCATAGAATCAGCTGTTTTTGCTGAAAATCCAGTAGCTATCAAAAGAATGAAATAAGCATTTTGCTGAAGATTTGTTGGAAAGAGCTGCACTCTAAAAAATGGTGTTAAATCACTGGATAACACATAGAGGTCCATGGCCCAATCACTAATACCCTAGTCCTCAGAACCCCAGATTTTACCGGAAGTGGTCAAAATTTTGAAATCAAAAGAAGGCTATTTTTCTCATTTACCCTGTGAAATCTTAAGGCTAAATGATGTTTGGTTTGGATGTTATGAGCGAAGATGTTCTCTATTTTGGCCAACCAATATTAATTTTACATATAGGCCTACTCTACGGGGATTACAAAATCACATTTTAACTTCTCACACATCAAAACAAATTGAAATATAGGTGCAGAACTTTACAAATGGGGGTTTGGGGTGAAAGCAATTCTACCAAGATGCTTTATATACTTAAATCGGGCCATCCCCCTTTAAACATTCAGGTAATTCGTTTTGCACTTCTAAAACATGTCAGAGGGGTGTTTAAATGAATACAGAATCATTTAATATAATTCTGAATTTAACATTATAGTACTTGTTTTAACATTTAAGTTGAATAACTCCTTAAAATCTTGAGGGTTATTTACAAAAGCTCATCAGGTGGTTTCCCCAGATTTTTAACTCTTTATAGCACATTATATTTTGCTGAGGAAATTACTCGGTACTGAATAAAAGTTTTAATGAAAATTAAGTGAGTTTCAGAAGAATTTTGTTAAGTTCCAACAGCACTCCAATTTTATGAATGTTGGTACTAACAAAGTAGCTCGAAATTAATCTTTATTCCTTTTCTGTCATTTCCTAAGCAGAATTAATTTTTTTTATGAAAGGGAAAAGGGGTGAGGTTTATTTTTTACCCCCTGTACATTGAATACGCAGGATGTCCCAAAAAAGGTGTCCTGTAAAAAAATGCATCACTTGCATAGTGTAAATTTCTGATGCCAATTTACCAATTATGCCCTCCAAAATAATATTAAGTTAAACTTGTTTTGTTTAGGGTCAAAACAATCGGCCGTCTTTAAAATATAGTGTAATGCTTGGAAAATGCTAGGCTACTGCTTAACAATGAGAAGTAAACAACACCTGTTAAGAATGTTGGCAACTGTCCATGAATGTGTGCTATGCACATAGCTGGTGATCCGGGAGTACTCAAAGAGACTAAATTGATTACATAATCAAGTGAAAAAATCAATTTCAAATCATTTTGGATTTGGAATTGTACTTAATGTAACCTTTTTTGGGACACCTGATATATCATATTTGCTTGAAGGCAAAGAGGCCTAAGAGGCCTGTGTAAACTGATGTTGAATGTTCCTGAGATGATGTGAATGTTTGTTTGGCTAGTGGTATGCCCAATATTTCTTGAAACAAGTATATTATTGAATTCTAAACATGATGGGGTCCCAACAAGGACTAGGAATTAGTATGATGCTGAGTAAGAAAGCCTTTTCCATATTTTGTCTCAGATACCAATGTACAATGTAATTATATTTTTTACACAACAGAAAAATGTAATATTAAAACAAAAATGTTTTAGATGTTCAAATTAGTATTCTAAACTTACGTGCCTTTTTTCATTTTCTGACAAAGTAACCTCATATTTTCATCACAAAATAAACATTTTCCAAGTCTGAATAGTTTTTGTAAATTACATTACCGGTACATTACATCCTATTTTCCAGAAAATATGCTGCAATGGTCAATTTCATCTTGTGGCAAAAGATACATTTTTGCCAAATTTATTTTCTCCAGCATTTTTCTAAAAACGTGTTTATGTTCATGAAAAAAGTTAACCATCAAATACCAAATAGTTTAACTTTCTGGTTTCCAGTTTTACCAAGATTGTACCTGAAGAAGCAAGTGAAACTGAAAAAAAAAAATCATTTTCACTATATTCGAATAAGTTGCAGAATGTTAAAATTAGAGAGGTATGTAAGGGAGGACTGTGGTCATATATTTTTTGGTAGCCCATCTAGTCATTTGCAGTATCGTTCAGTACTGAATATTTGGAGTAAAACCAGCAAAGAGTTGTATTCTATCTTATTCTCAATATACATGCTAGTATAGATACAGTAATTAATGACCACTTCTTACATCATTAAAACTTGTTTTTATCCCCCTGGCATGAAAAGCAGTAGGGGGATTTTGTTAGGGCGCGCATGTCCGTAGGTATGTGTGTGTGTTCCAGTTTGGTAAGTTTTTAGGTTTTTGTTTTTCACGTCTTGTTCGAAAAGTTAAAGTCCAATTTACACCATATCATGTTTCGGGGAGTCCAAGTGTGTGAAAATATCGGATCCAAAACATGATGATGATAAAATTGGATGATTTATGCCCAATATTAATTGATCTCGCTACGAGTTTTAAAATATTGGGCTTGACTGCGTCTCGCCCAATATTTTTGCAACTCATAGCTCGACCAATTAATTTGGGCTTAATCGATCCAATTTTATATCAAACTTGGAGTCAAGGCACAGAAGGGGGGTGCCTTCATATATGGATGATGTCAAAGGTCATGGACCATGGTCAAAGGTCATCTAAGGTCATGTTGTATATGTATGTGTGTTCCAATTTGGTTAGGTTTCGTTTTTTCATGTCTTGTTCAAAAAGTTTTAAGTCTGATTTAAACCAAACTTGGGGTGAAGGTGCAGTAGGGGTTCCTTCATATATGGATGATGTCAAAGGTCATGGACCATGATCTGAGGTCATGTTGATGCCCTGCAACTGACGACTGTACCAACTACTGTAAAAGTGATAATTTTCGCGTGTGTAATTTTTCGCGATTTTTAACACTTTTGCTTGTTTTTAAATTCGCTCTTTTCAGCTATCCTACATAGACCTACACACAAAATAAACATTTTCGCGGGTTTTTAATTTCGCGCTAGCTCAGAAGCGCGCGAAAATTAATGTAGTGCGAAAATTTCCACTTTTACAGTAACCAGCTTGTTACTGTCATCTTGCCAGGGGGATCGCGCAAGTTTACTTGCTGTATTTTTAAAATATTTTGATTGCTTTGGCAAATGAATTGCCAACTTATTTTTTTTAATGTACCTTTCTGCATTTTTAAATTTGTGATTTTATTAGTGTGGTATTATCATTATTATTATTATTATTATTATGCAGTTTTAATTTAAGTTCTTGTAAATAATCTGTAAATAAGCTTAATTTTTGTTTGCACCATGACTGATGCAATGTAATTATGATACAGCTCAATAGTACTAAGTATTTAAAGACCTGTACAGTGCTTTGGTATTCAGTGTTTATTTTCATCAAGGATGTTAGTTGGTCATTTTTCAGGTTTTTTTAGGTTGCACTGCTGGCATGGCCCAGCAAACCAGCCACCCATTGTAAATTGAAAAGGTGCTTGTTCCGTACTTAATAAGAGAGCATGGCACTACACTCACCACCAAATTTTGTGGAAACAAACTTGCAGTTTTGATATAAGTGATAATCCCATTGCACCATCCTACTCACTGTGCTATTTATTAATGGTTAACTATTAAAAAAAAAATTCCCTCTAACTTTGGAAACAAATGGATTAAAGGCTGAAATTTTAGAATGACAATCAGAGAGAAAAATATGGCCTTTTTTATCTAAAATTGATGCTAAATCTGGGCAACTCGAGGCGGGTCCCAAGATGATCGGAACAAGCACCTTTAAGTGGACCTTTTACCATGATTATTCTTGATTTTTTTAAAAAATTGCTTCTTGGCAGAGATTTTTCGTAAGATTACCTAATATAAAATAATGAAGTGCCTTTTGAAACAATTTTGATAATTAATATGTATCGGTAGTTACCTTTGCACAGTTTGACATGAAAAGGGGCATAGAAAGGTAACCTTATGCCCTGCCACATTTTAAGGAAAGTGCAAATTATTATTTGACGAAAATCCTCCAGAACAATTAAGTAGGATTTGAATGACTTGGTTGACTGATCCATTCCCAGAGTTTTCTGAATAAAAATTTCAAGAACTGATGGTATCTTCCAAAACTATGTTGCAATTTCAAAATAAGGGGGAAATAGGGACGGAAATTGATGTCTGACAATGGTAAGGCCAAGAAAAAAGTTTCTCAGCTTTCCACGTGAATTACATTTTAGTGATTTTACAGCATTTCTAATTTTTTTGGCCGCTTCAACGCAATGTGTTATGTGGGCTTAATGTTCTACAGCAGATGGGCGGGCGGAAGGACGGTGGGAAGCAAAAGCAATTAACCACTCTACAGTCTAAACTGATTACTAAATTAACTTCTAACATGGTACGGTGGTAGAACATGAGGTCATGTGCCGTATACTTTTTGGACAGATTATGAATATTAATGAGCTTATTTGCATATTTTAAAGAAAAAGCATTAATCCACGCTACAGACAAACCGAATTAAGTCAATGAACTTCTAATGTGGCACGGTGATAGAATATTACATAGTCACGTACTGTATAATTTTTGGACAGGTTATGAATATTATGAGGCTGAGTTCATTTATATATTTTTTGTAAATGTGATTAAACCACAGTTGTGGGGCCATCTTAATTGCACACTGCGTAATTCTTGTTCGAGTTTCGCAGCTGAAAAAGGTTGGTCTAAAGATGCAGCAAAAAATAATTTCTGCATAGCTCATACATATTTTTTGTTACTTAAAAAAAATGCATTGCATTAAGGGTTTTGACCTAGAGGAAGCTGAGACAACTTTTCTTCTTTATTTTTGCCAAACCTCAGTGGAAAATTCTCTTTGTCAAACAGGAAAACAATACACGTAAATTCCATGTGAAGGCCCATTCATACTTAAATGCATCTGTAGTGCAATGTGTTACATTGTTAATTGTCATCACTTTCTACTGTAAATCGAATTGGATATGGATTTACCATTATTGTTGTACCACAGTGCAGTATTTTACAGTGGAGGCATTTGCAACTCAAACCACTGCACTGCAGGTTGTGATAGAAGTACATGTATAATGCATGAAACCTTGAAATAGTGCGCAAGCTCATGGAACATGTTTGAAGAGCTGATCACCTAAGAGGAGTGTCTTGCATCATTTTTGTTATAGTCAACAATGCATGCCCCACATGTAATGGTACATAAGATAGTGGTCTCTTGCCGTTTTGGTACCATTTTTGGTTCACTGGATTAAAAAAAAAATTGGGATTACACGCAGATGAATATGCTTTATTAGAAGAGGAGGGATAGTCCACCTCCCACAATAATTTCTTCCAGTAACATTTGTGCACTGGGTGGCACACAAGTTAGCAATGAACAGAGCTTGTCCCAATTTACCATTTAAGTAATTTTATCCACTATAAATCTTGTGGCAACCAGCACAACAAATATATTTGAATAAATGCATTGTGGGAAAACACTTAAACATTCTATTGGTTTCTTTTATGAAATCAAGGAATAATTACCAAAACAGAACGAAACAGTGCAAAAAGCTTGTCCCACATTCAGTGACAGGGCAGTAGATGATGCCGCAAATAGAAAGGGCTGTTTTGGTTTTTCATTATTGATTGATGTTAGAAAATGAACATATAAAATTTAAAAGCCGTCAATTGATACCGAAATCATGAAAAAATCAGATGTGTTTATTTGGGCAAGATTCCTTTGGGTATCAATGATTGTGCCAAAAAGTTATTCCTCGAAAATTGTAAGATAGATTTGGGATAAAGGTGTAATTGATGAAATATCTGCTGAAAAGGGAAAATGCCAATAATGGATGCCCCCACTCATGTTCACAGGTTACTTGTTTACTTTTGCGTGGAAAGGCCAGTAAGGAATGTCATTGAGAGTTATGAGAATCTGTAGGCCCAACTTGTTAAGACTCAAACATGACATTGGGGTATTATACATTTGGAAAAAAAAAACTATTAATTTTGTTACTTGTACTATTTTCATAAATGTCAAAGTGGGATTGAATTATTATTGAATTTTTGAAGATAATTTGATAACAAAATCAGCTGTGTGTTGCGTCAATTTCTTTTGCCTGTAAATATAGGGTCCTTTCACAAAAAACCGATTTCCCAAATTTACCAATCTCTTTTTTTTTTTTCTTTTAACTGGATCCTCATTTAGAGAGCACATACCGATTGCTTTGATAGGTGATTTACCTAGTGTGAATGTATTGTCTGTGTGTATCTTGGTCAAAATGTTGACCCTTACACAATTACCACGTTCCACATAGCAACCACATTTTTATGCCACTTGCATGTAATGTTCATTGGGTAGTGTCCCCCGGTTACTGTTTCATAAGTGGGGTCAAAGGTTATCATGAGGTCAGGGCCCCAAATACAGAAATCTGAATTATAAAATGCTTGGTGTATCCACATATGTTGATTGATTTTAGTGGCACTAAGGTACAAAGGTATTGGAGTGTGTGTCTTACTCGGTGTGGTGACCTAGTCCTCATTACAAAACGCGACGGCAGAGGGCACCATGTGCCGTGAACGTTGTATTTTCTAACTACAGCATTTGCTCACAATACCAATAAACAAGTTGGAAGTTAAACTGCAAGTGAACCATAAACCCGTGAGGGCAATACCACCAACAATCTAGAAGCACTATTTTGATAGGTTACTCTGAGGACTATTTCAGTGTCCTGTAATGAGCCTATCACACACTGTATCAGAGGTGTAAAGGTAGTATACTGCACTGCAGTAGCAAAAATGGATGAAAGCCACAAGCCTGGAAAAGTGTGCGGGAACTGGTTCCTGGGAAATCTTCTTATTTGGAGGGAAATTTTGATTGTGTTCCGGGAAATATGGCATTATACAGGCCCTGGAAAACCAATCTCTGACTCAAGTTCCCGGGGAGGTAACCTGTACACGAGCCCGGGTATAACCACCCAAGTAAAAGAGTTAATTCTGGCGGTGACCTATAGAGACCAGAAACGGAAGAATGGTAAACCCTATCTGAGACCAGATCTATTTCAAAAATAGACACCCTATCGACGACCAAGGGCCAAGCAATGTTAATTAGCATTTTAACCTGTGATTTTACACTCCATTTGAGTATTTTAGGAACTTTTTAGTCTGTTTTGAGCATGATATCAATGCAAAATCATATTCTTTATAACAGATTCCTGCAGATTTTATACTCTACCTGAAACGAAAAGTAAAATGTGATACCTTATGTAAGACTGACAGAGAAAGAGACATAGGTTGAATTTGATACCCTATATTGGGCGTCTTTCGAGACCTGCCCAGGTCTCACATTTTTTGTAACACGGTTGGTTACCGACCAGATACACAGGCAAAGTTCAACAGAGTGAGGGGCAAAAAAAATGCCATTGAAAACTGTTGTTGATGTGGGTGAGTCAGAGATGGTGGTATCTATTTTCACCGAATTGCAGTGCAGTGATTTATGAATGGACCTTAAAGATCCATTCATTGGCAGGCGAGCAAATGAGTGAAAGCCATCTCTGACTCAATGCAGCGACAACACACTTAAAATTGCATTGCTGCTAGGTTGAGTCATCAGGTTTTCATACATTTTCACTGCACCGCATGAATTATGAATGGATTTTTTGAAGATCCATTCGTGCAATGCAGTGTAGTGAAATGGATGAAAACCAGCTGACTCTACGCAGCAGCACAGTTCTAATTGATTAACACTGCTGCTGCTGTGTTGGAAGTCAAAGATGTTTCTCCATGTTCGCGACACTGCTTTCGTATTGCCGACATGTACAGCGAAGTATAACATGCATGGGAGGCGAGTTGGGATATCTGTGGAGTCGCTTGTCTTTTGCAAACATGGATCCAGTTCGATTCCCCGTTGAGCCATGTCGTATTTAATTGACGCACCCTACCCCCCTGTATAGTTAAGTGGGTAGAAGGGGGGGTCTCGTGCACCCCCGCTGAAATAAATTTCAATCGAGTTTCTATATCAGAAAAACCGTAAGAAAACCGATTATATGTTAAAACATTCAAAAATTGCCCACTACATTTTTTTATTGTAAATTTATAGCAAATTAGGATCGTCATTACAGAAAAACCATATCTCACAACAAGAAAACACAATATGTTGTTCCTGAGCCATTGGAACTCTTGTCGATAACAAATTTGTATTATTATCTTCTGGCTTCGTATCCAAGATGCACCCACAATGGCCGCCCCAACGATTTGTAAATTTATAAATGATGCATACAGCTGGCTAATACTTAATTGCATTGTAAAAATAATAATATATTAAACAATTTAAGTAAGAGATGTCATGTCTTTGACCACAATAAACTCATTTGTATCTTGTTTGTATGATATGTAGTCTTAAATGAATGCAAGGACTAAAGTTCTCCCATTAGAAATCTTTTGACACAGGAAAATTGCCTGATAAACTGGGTATGTCCATCTCACAATCATCATAGAAGTCTAAATTAAAGTATTATATTATTGGTTTGACCAGTATAAACCCACAGCTTACCATTTTTGTTTGTTAAAATTTAAGCATGCTGTCAATATGGCCACATTCAAACAATTTAAACCGTAAAAATTACCCTATTTTTTTGTCGTATATCTAGACATAAGTCACCAGAAAGAATGGATAAATGCAATTAACAATATGTATAATATCTTAGTAACTCACAACGCTATTTTTTGTTCCAGTATATTTCTTAACTTTCGATTCGGCTAATAACAGCCGCTTTTAGGGCTTTTGAACTCTGTGATATTAGCCCCATTTCATTTTCAAATAATTTAACCAAACAAAAATATTTTTTTTACCTTTTTTGGGGTTTTAATTGGTCAAACGCACATTTCTAATACTAATTTGGGACAATATAAGGGAATTTCTAAGTTTTAACACCTTTTGAGCTGGTCAAATTGGCCGCCATATTGAATGTTTAAATATACTCGCTGAGGCAAAACACGCAGATATGAGTTTCTAATAGTCTAAGACTTATATGCCTTAATTTATTTTCTCTTTTTATGACTATACAACTAAATAATACAGGCATTTTATACTTTGTAGATTTTTGAGGCGTGCCATGTTGGCACCATCTTGGATCCGAAGCAAAACAATACCAATATTCATGGTAAGCGTCATAAGGCTCTGAGACAATTTTTGTTTCTTGTTGTTGAGATGGTGTAAAAAAAAACAACAAAAAAAAGAAAAACAACTATCTTTCTGGAATGGCGATCCTAATTTGCATCAAATTTACCTAAAATGGCACGTGGGACAATTTTCGATTTTCTTAACAAGCTAATGTTCTACACATTTTTTTTCTGATATAGTATGAGCCATTGATTAGAAATTGATTTCAGGGGGGCACGAGACCCCCCTTCTACCCACTAAACTACGAGGTTTTCCTCAAGCACTTCAGTTTCCTTCGCATCTAAAATCGGGCTTCTTCAATACATTTTCCTTACTGTTCTACTGGCGTCCCTAAAGGTACCCCTCCATTACAACCTCAGTTCTCTTCGTACAAGGCTATGGAGCTATATCACCACATACTTAATTACATCTCATATTGTGCCTATTTCCGTTTTAATACTGTAAACCATTATTTTAAGCTTGTAGCATAAAAATGGGAAAGAAGTCGGTCAAAATATGTCTCAGATGAGATGAGAAAGAACACGAGGCTTCCAATGGTACTAAGGTTTGATAAGGTGAAAGTTGCGGTCAGGGTGGAGGATCAGGCGGTGCGTCTTTAAATTTACTGCATATTGCAATATTAGTTCTGCCTGGTGCAATGACGAATACAATAAAGAAATATAGTTAATAAAAAGACCTCAAACGTAACCTCGGAAAAAAGGATGCGTTTAAATATGTAAAATATCTATGCATGGGCCTATAGGATCGGCGCCCAGGGTAAAATCATGGGGGGGGGGGATCACACTGTTAACTCTCATAGATGAAACCCTAATTGTTACATAGGCCTAATTTATTGCTTAACCCCCCTGTTTTTCCTGAATTTTGAAACTCATGGGGGAATCTTGGCCCCTGAAAATTTTTCTATACACGTGCCAATTTACAGTGGGCCTATACTCTATTAAAAAATTTCAATATATGCCTGTCTCCCCCCAAGATATACGTGCCCCACTGAAAAAAAAAACTTACGCCACTGCCCCTGGTTGCAAATGAAAAACAAACCTAATGTAAAAAAACGACCTTATGCATTGTTTGTGACTTTGATATAAGACTTCATTGAAGGCCTGTACATATGGTAAGCCTTCCTGTACAATAGGAGGCCTATTACGGGGCCTATTATTCTCT
Source organism: Ophioderma brevispina (assembly GCA_023653785.1). Lineage (NCBI taxonomy): Eukaryota > Metazoa > Echinodermata > Ophiuroidea > Amphilepidida > Ophiodermatidae > Ophioderma > Ophioderma brevispina. The sequence goes on from JAMKCH010003148.1 coordinate 27,194, forward strand.
GTTCGTGTTTTACGGCTTCTGCATACGGACGTGCTTTCCTTGTTATGCATCTACTGATACTTAACATTTTTTTAATTATCAGTTTTAGACACAATAGCTTCTCGCCTATCAATTTTGCGAAATTCGGGTACTACATGAATTGATGTTTGCGTGCGCTCTCGCGCCCGCGTGGATGAGAGTCCCAATTTGACAAAAAATTTAGCCAGTCCCCCATGACATTTGACCCCATTTTTTGTCAGAGCTTGTCCCCCATTTACATTGAGTCTCCGCTGAATTTTATAGACAGAGGCTGAAAGAAGACATGGACCAGGGATGGACACCAGTAAAGGCATGGGTTTTGTGTTCTACTTGCTAATTTGTCAAAATGTGTTCCCCAACAACGGAAATCTCCGACCCCCCCCCCCCCCCATCAGACCGTGACCCCGCGGGAAGGGGAACCAGCATGTCCCAGCTGAAAATCCCTGAAAATTAGCGAATTAATGATAAAAATGTGAAAGCTATCATGTTCATTGCGGGAAATAATTCAATGTATAAAATGTGATTTTTTTGCGAAGTGAAATGGTGTCAACGAGTCCCTCTGGTTTTATGAGGAGGGAGGAAACATTGTGTTACTTTTTGCACGAATTTATTATTGCAATATGTATGTCTGTTAAGTGTTGTGGATGAATACCCCGTTTATTCTTTTCTGACATTTCTGATGATTACTTCACAATATGTTGACTGCAAAGTAGACATGTTTGTTGAATGGCTTTGAATAACCCACAATCGTGTACATCTACCCAAACTCATATCACGTTAAAGTTCTGTAATACTACGGATTTATTCTTCAATATTTAAAAAGTGGTGGGGCAAGCCCCTTATATAGCATTGGGGTCATTAGTTCGGACTAATAACCCTCCGGACCAGTGAACCTTATGTTCAATTCGGACCAATAACCCTCCGGACAAATGAACCTTGTGTTCAATTCGGACTATGACCTTTCGGAGTAATGAACCTTATGCTCAATTCGGAATAAAGACCCTTCGGACTAATGATCCTCCGGACCATCGAGCAGACCCCAGTCAAAACATAACCCAAACCCTAATCCTAACCTTAAACCTAAATCGTAAATCTTAGGATCGGACCAATGAACCGTATGCGCAATTCGGACTAATATAGGCCTAACCCTTCGGACCAATGAACTAGACGAAAGCGGACGAAATGAAATGAGTTACCGACAGGGCCGCGCGTAGTAATAGCGATATTTGAGTTGAGCATACCAAAAAGGGGACAGTTTGACATCCCCACGTGTCATTCCTCCGAAAGTTATTTTGTCCAACGGTAAACACTTCGAACACACTGTTCTGGAAGCTCATAATTCGAATGTTCCGAAGGGTCATTAGTCCGAAGTTAGTTAATTTTGAAAGGTCGTTTTCTCCGAAATAAAGTGTATTATCCCAAAGTTGTTTTTTTTTATCTCGATACGATCGATCATTTTCCCCGAAGGGTCATTGTTCCAAAAGATTTTTATTCCGAGTGGTCTTTACTCCGAAAATGAAATAGGCCAATGGTCATTTAAGATTTTTACTTCGAAAGGTCGTTACCCCGAAAGGTCGATTCTCCGAATTTTCGGAATAATCGACCTTTTGGAGTAAACACCTTAATTTCGGGTAAGTGTTAGCGTTAGAATTAAGTTAGGGTTAGAGTTAGAGGTTAAGGTTAGGTTCTTTCTTAATAAGAGGTTTTACCCCGGAGAAACGACCATTCGGAGTAATGGGGTTTCAAGATTATCAACCTTCTCGTGGAGAGCCCTGGAAACTGATTTCGATCAGGCGAATGAAGTTGAGGCTATACGCTATAACATCCCTGTTGTCTTTTTGACTCGCTGTATTCTCATCATTCGCCGTCAGAGGACACAACCCGATGTCAGTCTGGAACACCAGGCGCGGATCCAGGGAGGGGGCGCGCGCCTCCCGGTAATTCTGCAAATTCTTGCAAAATCAGCCCATTTTGAGCTACTTGGACCAGTTACAGCCTTTCAGCCCCCCCCCCCCCCGGTAATTTTGACGTTTTTCAAATCCTGGATCCGCCCCTGAACACGTGCCCTTATCAGGGCAGGTATCACCGGATGTCAAGTCAGATGGCATGTGCTTCAACTGAATGTGGAAGGACTCGGGCAAAGATCAACAACATTGAACATCTTACACAAACGCACAGAGTCACTGCAATTGTCCCCCAAGAGGCACACGCAACTGACAGGTCCATCCTGAAAATTTGCGGCTATTACTCTAACTGCGCATACCGAAAGCGCTACCCAGGATTGCCACCTTTGTCAGAAATACAGCTCAATGGATACATATTGCAATCTCACCTGCAGACTCCACCCTGGAATGGGCAACGACCCAATTGTAGATGTCCACGTCACCAATGCCTACCTGTTCCAACCTCGACAATTCTTACACAGCACTATGTAAACTCTTCATTAAGATCCACGTGGATGTCGTCGCAGTTAATATCCCATCTTGGGATGAGGAATGTGATGTGATGCTCTTTACAATGAATTCCTGAACTCTGAACCTAGGGAAGAAGCGATATCCAAGACTTCAGATCTGACAAACTGCTTGGACAGGAAACGCCGTGAGTGCTGGGAGGAGACGGTCCAGGAATTGATTTCACTCATTCTAGCAAGAAGGCCCGACCCGGAATACTATGAACCGCCTCACCTGCAGAGTTTCCAAACCATCGAAATGCCCCGTGTCTGCCAACTCAATATCTGATCAACTCCTTGTAAATGGTCGTTTCAAGGATATTATTAAGGATTACACTCGCTCCGTGGAAAAAGAGATCGCAAAACTTCGTGGAGCCCCTGGCGTGGACTGGGCGGGTCACTTTCAACATCCTTCTCACTAGAAGAGCTCACCTCTGCTATCAGCCAACTAAAGAGTGGTAAGGCCCAGGGGCTTGATAATATTCCAGCGGAGTTTCTGATGCACTACGACCCACGATGTCTTGAAGCTCAGGAGTTTATACACAGTTGGCTCACCAACCAGTCTTTACCCAAAATCTGGAGGAGGCTACCATCATCGCAATCCCCAAACCAAACAAGCCTGTTGACAACCCCAAGAACTACCGCCCAATATCACTACTGTGTGTTTCCTAATTCAAACTCCTTGAGAGGCTGATCCTGGCCCGACTGGAGACAGTCGTGGAATCCCATCTTCCTGATGACAAGCAGGATTCGCCGTGGCCGGAGCACTGTCCATCAGATTGTAAAACTCACAAATGATATGGAGGGGGCTTTGAAAAGCGTCGTAAGGCAGGCGTCATCTTGGTGGACCTTACTGCATGCAGCATATGACACCGTATGGCACCAGGGCCTGACACTCAAGCTTTTCAGGACCATCCCGGATAGTCGCCTTTGTATTCCTTAAGACCAGTGATGGCTAGAGCAGTCGACTGCGTCGTCCGAGGAACAGAGTCCCACAAGGATCAGTAATGGCTCCCATGCTGTTCAACTTGTATCAGCGATTTACGTCAAACAACATAGACAATATGGCTACGCCGACGACCTTGCTCTTCTTCACTCGGACAGAAGCTGGACTGAAGTAGAAAGTACACTTACTTCAGATATGGCCCTACTTGCAGCATCATCTTAAGACCTGGAGACTCAAGCTGAATGAAGCCAAGACCACCGCTACTGCCTTCCATCTTAACACCAAAGAGGCTCAGCATCGCCAGCTTCAAACCAACCTTAAGGAGCACCTCTGCCATACAATTCTATACACCAACCTATCTGGGAGTGAAGCTTGATCAGCAGCTTACTTATCGGCAGCATCTCGAGTCAGTATGTGCAAAGGTATCTTCGAGGACTAACCTCCTGTGCCGCCTTACTGGATCTTCCTGGAGTGCTAGCACATGGCCACCCTACGCACCACAGCCCTGGCCCTGGTCTACAGCGCTGCTAAGTATCCACCCCCCAGCATGATGCAATAGCTCTCACACAAAGAAGTTGGACACAACAATGCTCAAGGAGCTAGACCATCCATTACTGGCTGCCTTCGTCCCATTACCATCTGAGTTTCTACCAGTGCTTTCAGGCATTGCACCTGCAGTGATTCGGAGAGAACATCACACACATAAACTGGTGAACAAGACTCTGTCGGTCGTTTCAACAGCAATGTGCACCGATGGGGGCTGCGACCATCTCCAGCCTGCCAATGTATAGCTCTCCATCACATACTGCGGATCACATTCTCAATGAGTGCCTTACCTTTCGTCCACGGTTCCACCGGTGGATATGGAATTCTCAAACCCCAACCAGTCAACAGTGACCTGGCTCCACCAATGACCCTTCGGAGTAAAAACCTTTCTGATCAATGTCGCTTTTCCGATTTTTGAATGACCATTCGGACCAATTGCAGTTCGGATTAATTTATCGGAGAAATAAACTTTCGGATAAATGCCATTCGGAGCAAATGTCTTTTGGACAGATGTCGGAGTAAGTGAACAAAAACATATGACAAACAAAGACAAATGACACGTCGGAACATCGACCTCCCCCCCAAAAAACAACTGTGACATTTAGTGTAGAAGAACCTTACACTCCCATATCTGTACACGCAATTGGGTTGTTTTTTTCGTGACAAATCCTTAGACGGGTCGTTTTTTCATGAGAAATCTATGGACATGGCCCGGACATGGGTCCCATTTTAACCCAAATGCCTCAAAACATTGATTAAAAGCTGAATTTTCAGGGGCGAGCCCCCGTTTTTTTAAATGGGTATTTGAAGCAAAATCCTTAGAAATGGGTACCAAATGACCCTTAGAATTATGCAATAGTTTCGAGTCCTCAGCCGTCCGCACATCCCCGACCAAACCAAATCCGAGTAGGCGCGTAACCAGACCTCGAAAAGTTTCCCTGTTTGCTGCGCCAGCTTCGATTTTTTCCGGTTCGCTTCTCGCCGGGTAGACCCATATTTTTTTTCCAGTCGGTTCGAAATTCTGAAGAGCTGCATGGGGGTAGGGGGGGGCATACTGCGTCGGCCTGGACGCCCGCATAGAATCATTATTCCCTTCTCCTTCCACTTTCCCTTCTTTCTCTCCCTCCACCCCCTTTTCTTCTCTCTCCTCTTTTCCCTTCTCTTTCCCCTTTTCTTCTCTTTCTCCCTCTCCTCCCCTTCTTTTCTCCGGCCTTATTCTTCCATTTTCCCTTCTCATTATCTCCCTCCATCCCCATTTCTTCTCTCTCCTTTCCCCCTTCCCTTTCCCTTTTTCTTCTCTTTCTCCCTCTCCTTCCCCTTCTTTTCTCCCCTTCTTCTCGTCCCCATTTTCGCTTGTCCGTCCCCATTTTAGTTGTGGGGGCCCCTCGCTGGTACACTGCCCATACCCCGGGTATATGAGTAGATGGATACCCACTTGCGGCCAGCGATGTAGTGTGCGGAGAGTCATCCGTGTGCATATCGTGACTTCAAAGGTATTGGACGGTGGTGTGGACGCCCCATCAAATTCCCATAAACCCCCCCCCCTAAAAAAAAAGAGCTCAAAGAGGCAAACATGATTTGGCAAGCGTGCAAAGCCAAAAATAAGGGTTTATACTTCGGAACACAATTAATTTTGCTTAAGACCCATTTCCCTACCTCCGTGCAGTGACGCGCGCTACAGATTTGATGGTCGTACAGTAAAGCGAGCACGCGCCTAAGCGACGGCGTGTCAAGACGCATATCTTGACACGTGTCGTAAAAGCTGCGTCAAGGTTTCACAGTCACTAGGTAGAAAATGACTAAAATGGAGTAAGTTAGAACCATTGTTAGAACCCCGTAGTTGCGGCCTCGACATTGTCCACTTAAGGTAGGATATGGCTACAGTTCCGTGCCCAGATCTTGTTGAAATTCTCATAAATGTTGTATTGGTGAAGAAATTGTGCCAAATTTTAATTTTTTTCGCAAAAGCTTTTAGAGATAGTCACGTAATCGTTTTCAAATCTCCCATAGACTTTGTAAGGCTGAATTTTAGGCAGTATAGAAAATGACAAAAGGTGCAAGTTTGGTGAAAACCTACACCTTTTTCTTTCAATTAGTTCTCAATTCAATTATTGATGCGTTATAAAATTGGTGTTTGTTTTTTATGTTAAATATATCAAAATCCAGACAATTTTTTTTATTTTTCTGTTGTCCTCAAACACAAAGATCAGGTGGTTGCACCAACACTTTTTTTGTTAAGTATTTCAAAATACTGAAGTATCCACTTTTCAGAATTTTTGCTAGAATACGGAATTAAATCCACTTTTCATAATTTTTTCCTAAAAAACTACCACTCCCTTGGGATGAATAAGTGTCATATGTTAAAGGAAATCAAATTAAAAGTCGCACTTAGATTTTGCAGATGAGTTTTCCTATTTGCACTAATAGGGTTTTCATTTTCCCTAAATTATTTATCCCTAAAAGATGTTTTTAAAGAATAACACTGATTCAAAAAAGCCAAAGTGAATTTAGGTATTTTGATTATACACGCACCCCTAAAGTTTCATCTTCAAAGCACCTTCCATTTAGGCTTTTAAAAAATTATTTATGTAAAATTAGGGAATTTTTTAAAAAAAAATAAAACACTACAACACATGTATGCAGTCTTGAACTGCAAAAAATTGTAAAGGAGAGTTCATCTTATCATAATCAATTTTGGACTAAATTGATTAGGAGTTGATTTTATGGTCATTTTTTGTAATATCATTTTATCCGAGGATCCACCCTTAATACGATACTCATGATTTTTGCCCTTATATTCTGGACCGTAGCGCTATTAACCTGGAGGTTATAGCAATTCCCCATCTCGAGTTCAAAATGATTATGAAATTTTAGTAGAACAGCCCTGATTGGAACCCCTGAAACGTGACGTATTAAGAGGGGGACTATACAAAGACTCGTACAGGGTTTCAAATTTTGAATTGAGCCACATGTTGAAAAGTGTACCACGTTATTTGTCTAACCAAAGTATATCTGCATAAAGGTTCAGAAAAGTTATAGTTGGTACTATTATACAGCCTATACGTTTTTGTTTAAAGAACAGCAAAAACAATAAAAGGGTCATTTCAGTTGTACAAGGGTCAAATTTTAAAGTTGCTCCGTTTGGATACAAAAGGGATGCAAATTATTGGTTGGACGTTCATAGATTAAATAAGGTAATAGTTTTGACAGTCGTAAATGATTGGCATCCTTTTATCAGGCATGAAAGAGCAATTGATAATTTACATGATTATAGTGATTCAATCACCCGCTCGTGTCACAGAGGACCATTTTGGACAGCGTCGATAGTTGGGAGGGAGGCAGAAAAAGAAAGATGTGGGCCGATTCACTGTTCATGAATGAACGGTAATCCTGGTCTTCATGTTGACCCATCATTTTTACATAGAGAGTGCAAAGAACTTTTCTGTTCCTTTGGACACATCCAAATCACGAGCGCTCAGAAGTCTTTAACATTCACATTCACCTGTTTACATTGAATACCACTAAGTCAAATACGATTAGTCAAATGTTAAAATGCGATTACGTTGCTTTTAATGCTTGCGTAACACATAGAATTGATTTTCTCTGGTATGGATTCCATTTTTCAATAGATTTGCGTGAATTTTAATTTCGACCCACTGCACATGCCCCTCCATTCAATGCCCATACCTTCAGAAAATACTAGAGGTGACACGATGGGTTGAATCTATATAGACCAGAGAGTCAAATATTATGATTGATTTGGCATGAAGAAGTGACTAAAACATTGAAAGTGATTCCAGTTGGTTTTCTTTATAACTCAGATAACATGCTGTCTCGTTTATACATACCCAAATACTCGCGTGCCCGAGATATTTACATGCATCAAACAGGTGAGAATTACATATGGGCACGCGCGCCAACATTCAATTGACAATTGACACCCACCAATAAAATCGAAACGCTGATATAGGTTTGTACTCATAATCCAAAACTTGTCATATTTTAATCCTAAGTGGAATTTACCAATTTAATGTTTCGAAAATATTTAGCAATGCGTATGAACATGTGGATACCTGCTTTCGACGTGCGGCCCTGATTTCAAATTTGGGGGCTTGTTGAACTGATTGTTTGTCTCGAAAGTAGGACCTTGGAACTGGCAAATTTCGAAAATATTGGCTGGCTTGGGAACTGCAAATTTTGGCAAAAGTGGCCTGCCAACATTGTGCCCTTTTGGGATTTAAAACAAAAAAAGAATATGCCTCAACTGATGGGAGTCTGGGACCCTTAACTGCTGGATAATGCGAATTAGGCTCTTAAAGGGCCATGGTCGATCGCTAATATAATGCCTCGTCCCCAGAGCACCAGATTTTTACTGGATGTCAAAATTTGGTATATGAAGAAAGCTTGATATATACTTTAAATGAGGTCCTCCCCCTTTAAGGGCGCGCCATACCGTACTCTACAAGTATGTCAGTGCCCATAAGCATTCACTTGTAATTCCCGCTAATTCATTTTAAAATCCAAAGGTCTCTGGAGGTTCACGCTGTTCTTATTTATTGGTGGAATTCTGTACCTTGCAAGGTGTGAAATAACCTCCAAATAAAACATAACTAGTTGTAACAAGTTTCTTGCTGTGACTTCTTTTGTTATTATCACTACATAAACTTGTTTCTTGGAGCTGTGTTACATTTTATTTGTATTCTCGGCCTAATACTTTGAACCTTATCCAAAGATTTTTGACCTATATACCGATCATAATCAATACATTTTGCTTGAAATTTTGATATC
>JAMKCH010003149.1:0-36744 GCA_023653785.1 Ophioderma brevispina
CAAATGTTGAAAAATGAAAGGAAATCGATTTAAAAAAATAAGCCAGATATGACCAATTTTGTAAGAAACCCTGTTTCCTCCATTCCAATGGGATTTATAGAGTGAAGCAGATATTACCGTTAATGTGGCGATATACGGGGCATAGCTTAGAAATAATGAAAGTAAATAATATGACCATGCTATTTTTTAATGATCTATGAAAGCCATAAATACATAATCTCTTTATCATGTTTATTGATAATCAAAAAGAATTTTATGTTCACACAAAATGTCATCCAATAATCCTGATGTGGTAAATGAAAAGGGTTTCAAGTTCAGTACTACTACTGTTAATCCAGAATAGATACAAGCTATGCCAATAAGGGAAAACTCTTGCAATCCTAAAAGCTCGAACAATGGAATATCTTGTTTCTTGTCTGCAACAGGTGACTTGGTGTGGGATTCGTCATATTGTTGGCACATTGGATAAAGACAAGTCAATGATTAATCCGTAGTTGAAAATAATCAAGAAATGTAGCATTAAGTTGACATAGGCATGATATTGTACAGTCTCACACACACAGTGTATAAATCCCATAGGAATGGAGAAAAAAAAAGGGGTGTGCTTACAAATTGGTCATACCTGGCTTATTTGGTAATCGATTTCTTTCCTTTTTTCACAATTTGAAAGTATATTAGATGTGTTTTATAAAAACAACAACCAAATCTATGATATAGTTGATTGCATTAAGATCAAGATCATCTTTAATCATTGCCCAATTTTTTTTGATTCACGTAGTATATATCTATTATTATTATTTTTTATAATATATATATATTATATTATATATATAAAACATGGATTTTTTTTTCATGTAGAAAAAATTGTCTACTTTTTATCTGTGTTTTTGAATTGCTGTGGAAAAAGCAACAGTAAAGATATATTATCTTCCCAGGATCACGTTTGCCTTGGGCAGGTTTCAAAAGAAAACACCAAGCCTGCGCGCTCTAAAAACATGCTGTGTACAAAAGTTGGCAAGCAGAGAGAAAGGATAGAATAAGAAGAACATGAAGGTATTAGCAAATAGCTAGCCACATCTGCAGTCTTCACTTTAGCACCACCCGATAAAACAGCATGCAATCCACACCTTGCCCAGTTGTTCATTCTAGTATAGTGTCGTCACTTATATTGATAAAAAAAATTCGGTTTGTTGAGAAATGTGCTAAATATTTGATCTTATTGGCATGTTGGTGAAAAGCTGTGAAATTTGTTTGAAATTGTAATTGTAATTTTTGTGGCCAATACTGTGTGTGACTGGGCCGCGTATTAATTTCTGTCTTGTGCTGAGTGATTTGGGCTTTGTTAACAATGTAGCCGCATAGAGCTGCACTGTTGATTGCAGACGATGGCGGTCAAGCCTCTTCAATATAGCAAAACACAAAGCGAATCCAAAATTAATAAAGAAACCAACCACAAACCGATTTAGGCGCTTTGATGTGGGACGGTCATGGGTGTTCCATGACCCTCACACGACCTCGTCCGTTATGGACAACATATATAAATGTATTTTAACGTTCAGCAAGGAAGTTAAGAGGGTGTGGCTGATCTTCACGCTTTGATATTTTTTTTCCATATCATGCTTGTAGGCCTCTAATTGTTCGATTCACTGGCGTAACATTTATTAAAGGGTAACATGTTAAAGGTGCATTTCGTGATTTCAGAATAGTTCTGTTTTATCATTGATATAGAATCATTGAGAAAAGCTTATTCCGATTTATTTGAGCTGATCCCGATCTAGCGGTTTTGTGTTATGAGCAATCTCTTTCTCACGGCCATATAGGCTACTGTGCTGTAATTTCTGTCCGTTTACGAAGAAAGAAGAAAGAAAATACAAGATTGCGAATTTCTACAGATGCGACCGAATTTGCACGTAAGATTGGGCACATGTGGATTATTAAGGCCTAACGGTTCAGATGATATGAAAATCTCAACATCGTTAAGGTATTTCGGGGGTACGCAGGATGTGGATCACGAAATGCCCCTTTTAAACCGGGGATGGGGGGGGGTACTGTATCAGAAGTTCATGGAAGTGTTTGTATTGTAAGCAGTAATACAACCCCACCCCCTCACATTTTCAGCAAAAGCAGTCGGGATGCATGTAGTATTCTGCAAACACATCACTTGATTGCAGTTTATTCGTTGAGGATTGAGCCTGGCTGGGGGGGGCCATCATAGGGTGGTGGCACAATACAAAAATTCTTCCAAGCAGTTCACCCAAGTAACCACCACAAATTTTTTAAAAAAGTTTAACAGTGTCATTTTCTTTATGAAACATTCTGAAAATTGCACCCAAGACGGAATAATTTTGTCATGTGCCACCACCCAATTGGCAAAAAAGGCTCATTGAATTCGCCCGCCTCAACGGAATAAAACTTGCATGTGAAATATGTGGTGGTAAAAATACTAAATTCATCCCCAAAGACCTCATTTTGCGGGAATATTGAGCACATTTTCACCCAAATAAACCATATATATGGCCAATTGGGCTGTCTCTCACTCGGACTTCTATTTTGTACACGTTCTATATCCCCCGCCGATGCCTTAGTTTGCAAGCATCAGCCTTACCACCATATCCCTTTATAGCGAGTGTCCTCCGAGGATTAAAAAGACGTACCGTGGGTTGCAAACTTAAACATTAATAAGTGCATATTAAAACTGAGATATATGGATAGTCACACATCTTAGTCGCAGGAAGGAGATGAAATCTGAAACATTACCGCACTACTCCTATAAACCTATAAAACTCTGATTGTATTTTAAATGCCCAAAAGTATGAGTTTTGATTATGTTAAATGTTTACTTACAGAGAAAAGGTCAAAGAAGGTCAAATCCAATTGGATTATGTTGCCCCATGACATACTTTGTCACATAGAGGGCGAGGTTGGTAGGTCGAGTCGCTCCACCTTTCACCAATGGGCCCGGGTTCGATCCCCCGTCGAGCCAGTGTCGTATGTGAATTGGTTGGCGATACATACTCGTCCTCGCAGGTTTTCTCGAGCTTTTCGGTTCCTCCTGATATAAAATCGGGATTCTTCCCATAAATCTTTCCCGTTGTTCTGGGGGCCGTCCCTGAATTTGGATATGCACATACAATATGGGATTCTGCCTGGCGAATACGAATGTTATAAATAAAAAAATAAACTTGAACTAAACCCTAAGCCCTAACAACAGGCTACCCGACCCTGACCCCTAAGATCTAACAACAGGCTACCCAAACCTAGCCTAACATTAACCCTAAATACCCTAGGTAGCCGTTAACCCTAACCCTGACCCCAAACCCTAACCCTGACCCAAAATCCTTATTAGTTCTTGTTTCAACCCATGTATTATGATGGTGGGTTCTGATTTGGCTTAGTATCTTCCCGGGTTGACCTTCCGCTACAGAATATATAGATGTGGAAATTTTGTAAAATTTTTGTATATGTGGACGAAAACCATTAAAAGATGATTTTTACAAAATAAATGACCTTAGGAATACTTTAAGGAGTAAGATTTGATATGATCTCATTAAATACATTGGAATCTGAATATCAACCCAAAAAACTCAAAAAATCTCTCATTCATGATTCTAAAGCATTTTTAGATTAAAAAATCTAATTCCGGTGTGCTATATAGTGTCAGTTCTGGATCATTGCTAGGAAGGCAAATTTTGTTGGGCAAATCATTGTTTAAAAAGCACGCAAAAAGAGCCAAAAGACGAACACTCCAGTGACTTGCACTCTATATTGTGTTTGGGGTGGTGTTACCATCCTGAATTCCTGTTCCGCGTGAGCAATGTAAAAGTAGCTAGCAAGCACCTTCACCAAGAAGCTTTTTGATAAATAGTCTGCAGACTCTGGGAATACAACTCTATGTTTTGCGGTTATGTAAAACTATCAATTGCCATCATTTAAGCTTATTAAACCTCTTGAAAATCCGCTGCTGCATGTAGCCCAACATTGGAATAGAGGAACAAAATAAAAATCGGATTTCATCATTCACCAAAGAAGTTCAGGACTGAACCCTCCGGTTAATGGCATCATGCTGTGGGTTTGTTGTTAATGTCTAGCGGAGGGTGGGGGGGGGGGTGTACAGTAATGTTCGATTAGAAACGCTGAAACTGGCACAAATAATCGAAACAACTTCTAAACATTTTCAGGGGTGGAGCCAACATTAACTCTCTATAGTATATCAACGGTTGCTATGCAACACATTTTCCTTAGCAACCGATACATAGGATGACTATGGAACAATGATTTCAAGACTAGAAGTATTTTAGTGTTCTACCACTCAAATTTCCTATAAACATATTTTGAAGCACTTGCCCACAACACGAGACCAAATTGCAGTTGCTATGCTACATATTTTTAGCAACAGTCGAAAATTGACCACGATTCTTATAACGCATCAATACATTTTATAACAAAGTATTCTCTGATCATATTCACTCTGTACCAATTATCAGCTGCTAAACATCATAGTTCCATGTTGCACCCATCTTAGCAAGTCCCTCGTGCTTTGACTATTTGTTATGGCAATAACAATGAGTGAATGAATGCCCCCATATTGACTACGATTTAATCATATATCCTAATATCATGAATTGTGTTATTTAGTATAGTTTATTGTATTATATAGGTTCTAGTTGGTGATAAATATGATGTGATAATGGTCAATACCTATCTAACCCCTAGCCCTACATGCTTCACCAAATAACCTCACCACCATGAACTACCCTACCCCTGATGCTGTCAAAAATGTTCAAGCCGTTCACATTCACCTACCAAGGTGACTGGTCTAGAGTGTCCTTTGGCAGACTGACACCAAAGAACATTTGACACATCCCACTGATGTTTTAGATCTAGTTTTGTCCCCATTGGCATAGACACTAAGAGGTAGGCCAGGGGCTATGGCCAAAAATATTTGATTTTGTCGAGTTGAGATGAGCCCGTGCGTCAGTTTCACTCGAAAATTCAGGTTGGGGCGCTGCAGGCCAGATGCCGTAAAGTGTTAGGTTCAAAGTTCAATGGTCAGCGTGCGACAACTTCCCGACAAGTAAATTTTACAAAATCGTGCAAGATTAGCCCTCAGAAGACATTTAAAAGCATATTTAAAGCAGATAAAACCCAAAAAATCCGGGGGCTTTGTCCCCTGCACCCAACCAGGGCCCTAAAACGACCCCTGGACCCACCCGTTTTCTGTCGGTTCAGAGGCGACCACTGCCCCCTCCCCCATATCAAAATCCTTAGGTACCGCCATGTTTGGCCCCGGGGAATGAGGGTGGCTTGTATTTTACTCACACTAGCAGCAATCGCGCTCCCCACACTCCCTTCACTTTCAGCCCCCCTTCCCGATTCAGCTCATCCTCCATCCTCAAACCAAATACCCTCCTACTCTCCTCACTTGCTTCTACACCTTCTTCTTTGGTCGTCCCCTCACCGATACCCCCAAACCCCGAACTTAACGGCCCCTTCTTTAAAACATGCTCACCCTCCCTCCCCAGCACGTGCCCATGGCCAGGACCAACGTTACATCGCCTTCACCAACCGGCCACCGCTTCTTCCAAACCCCACATCTGCATAATCTTTTTCCGATCCATAAACTTCACACCACACATCCGCTCTCGCCATCCTCAAAATCCCCATGTCTCACTCTCATAGTGCATCACTGACCTCACACAACTCTTTATCACCATTCCCTTTCACTCCAAAGGAATAACCTTTTCCCTTGCAAACTCCCCACATTCCCTAGACTTCACTCACCCAAACCTTAGCTCTAGCGCCACAGCTGCCCGAATCCACCATTTAACAGTACCCCTATCCGTAAGGTGCGAGAACTCCTTCACCCATTCCCCTCATCACAATATTCACCTGTTCAACCATCCCTTTCTCACATCTATGCACACCAAAATCTCTAGCCACGTTGGGGTAAACCCTCTGTCTCATCTTGTTTTTAACATATCCCATCGAAATAACTTTCACATCACACTGAATTTTTCTTTTACCTCTTCCTGCATAACCAAATGGGTCTCCTTAACTCACGACCACGTACCCTTCACTCACTTACCATCACTTTGTCTTCCCATTGATTAACATTCAGACCCTTTATACTCTCAAAAGCCTTCTGCCATTCTTAAAACATTTCCTTCAGTCCCTCCATTGTGACACCTTCAAACAAAATCATCAGCATTACAACATCTCGCTCATTCAAACCGGGGGGTCTCTTTGCACTCTCCATAAAACACCATTAAATTACAACATTTGCAAATATCAACAGGCGACAGTACAGAACCTTCATGCACACCCACTTTCGCCTCAAACTCCTCAGACAAATCAGACCATTCGAACTCTTGTCTTCGCTCCTTCATACAAAACTCATTCACCGCTCTAAACCACCCTCTGGATACCTCTCTTCCTCATTGCCCACTCCATTCACTTTCCCAGGACTATAAATGCCTTCTCCAAATCCCGCAGGTTATAAAACTATAGCTGAAATCCTTCAATGTAATTAACTCCACTTAAGCCAATACAAATAGCGATTGGCAACGCTGGACATGGATGAATTGAACAAAGTGCAAAGTGCATAAACCATGACTACTTATAAAGGTTGGGTTATAAGTCTACTAGAGCGGAAGCGCAAATTCACTAAAGAAGCAACAAACTTTCTAAGCCGATTTTCACAAGAAGCAGACAGTATCGGAGAAACATGTACCTCATACCTGTAGACAGCCAAATTTCCTGGTTTTTTTTTTTTTTTGTTCCACAACCGGAAACAAAGAGAAAAACTTTATAAAACTTCTATTTCTCAAGTAGATTTCCGCGTGCAGAAATGTGCATATGAACTCCAGGATCATTGAGCTTTCTAGCGACATTAAGTGAGACCTTATTGCAATTGAAGCCAAAATTCACACAAGATGACTCATCAAACCTGTTACAACAGAACATGTGGAATGGTCAAACAGGAGCGACGAACCTAAGTAAACAAACAGCAACATGCATTGGTGAGCTGCTATCCTGCATTGGGAGAGCAGACCAAGATGGAAGAATTAAAGTGTTCAGGCTTGCTGGATCTTAACAAGCTTAGTTATTTATTATTATTTTTTTTTATTATTACAGAGTGGATGGATTAGCTGGTGTTGTACTTCACGAAGTAAATAGACGCACCTCAAAAGGACCGGAACCTCGTACATCTCCAAGAATGAGTTATAAGGAAGAGAGAGATGGGTGTTCATGGCATATGAGGATGGCATAGGCATGTTCTGGCGACAGGATATGAGACTAATTTGGAAGAAGCAGAGTGTTACCCATGACCCAAATGCTGATGTGATTAGGATCAACATGACTTTTTACACAGGTGTCATTTTAGGGTTGACTGCTTGGCAGAGCAGTCAAGTTGAATCATTGCCGCTGATGCCGCAGGCAACGCATTTGTCACTAGTTGCATGATCATTCCATGGGTCAAATATTAAATATAGAACCAGCAACACATACCTTCGCCAACCAGTGCTCACCATTGCTCAGTACCTGTGTTCAACTGCATTAAAAGGTACCGGGACTATGGTAAAGAACCCCAAGTATCACAGCCAAAGACCGTGAAAGCCTGAGCTGCCCAGTTTGCTTGGAAACTTAAGGTCTTTTCACGTTATCATGGACGGTAGGTTAGTTTTTTGCTGATAAGCTTTGGTCTTGGTGTGTCAACCTCAAATGATGATAGCAGAACCAGACCATCCTACCACCCACCAATGCCATCATGCCATGTCTATTTATTTTGATGTAAATCTTTTGGTGATGTAAATCTCAAAAATTTACAAAGAAATAAAGTAAAAAATTATTAATTAACAATGTATATTATTGAACAACGCAGTGTTACTGTAGTGATTTAAAGGGGACATGTCATATTTTGGTGGCCATTTTTGGACCACGCCATCTGAATAACATGTGAAAATGACACGAAATGGGCATTATTTGTATTACTTTTGATCAGGAATATCATTCCATACAAAAATGGATTGCTATGCGTTTATATGTTTGCTATAATGTATTTTAAAAAGAAATATATATGGCGCCCATCTAAGTCGCCATCCTTGAATGGGCCATTTTGAGAACATCCAAATTGTGTTGGGGGTCGTCTGGGGAAGTTACCAAGTTGATTTGGTTTAGTTCTGGGGTTGTAGTAATGCCAAAGGAGTGGTGGTTATCCAGCTAGGTTGGCAGCTCCAAAAAGCTGTTGCCTAGGGTAATTTTTGTTACCTAGCAACCGTTGCTAAGGAAAGTGTTGTATATTTTGGCTCTACCACCCCTGAAAGTGATAAGTATGGGGTAAAGAATAATTGTGCCAAGTCTTATGCCTTTATCATTTTCTGAGCAATTGTTGCTGTATTTTGCACCCTTCGCCTAGACTATAAATAAAAATAGACGATGTTAAAGCTAAAATATCGGTGATTTTTATGACGACACCGGATGTTTAAAAGTGGGGTCAATATTCATCGGCCTACGTTCGTGGCAGACGTCTGCCTTTCGAACATGCTTTTTTACGCAAGGCGTATTTTCATGCATCCGGCGTGCAAAGCATGTCGAAAGACGTCACCGGCCGACGCACAGTGGGCCAGAATGAAATCAAAGTGTGCCAAAATTCCATTTTGGTCACTATAGCATTGTTATTTATTCTATTTGTATAAAGAAAAGGTTTCACTGTGGAAATCGTATCTTCAAAACCAATTTCACATCTTACATATTTAAGGTTATATTTTCATCATCAAAGTTTGTAATTTGCCCTCTAGCTACCAGACAATGCTAAAATGGGGTACGCTGACATAAATATTATTACGTCTTTAAGAAAATTCAGATTTATTTCAAAATTCACATGATTCTGTTATATAAACTGGAGAATAAAATGATTGACTTTTGTCAAAATTTCAAGTTGGATTATGGTGTTAAAAAACTGTATAAAACACTTCAAAAATTGCACAAAAAAGTTCCTTTTTAGGAAAATTAAGCGGAAGTTTAGATTCGTGTAGATTCATGCTTTAATTTACATACCATGGATCAGAATAGTTTACACTTAATGATGAGGTTACCTAATTTAGCTGCCGCTTTGTGCCGCTCTGTGAGCTAAACATACTTTTATCAGACGTGCTCGTGTGATTTAGGGACGGAAAATCAACCGTAATGATTACAGGGTGAGTCAAGGAAAAAACTAAACCTGATTGGGTCGCCCATTTGCATTGTTAAAAAATAACATGATCTTCAACAATGGTGGTACAGCGAGACAGTTTATTATTAGCTGTAATTAGAGGGTATAGTAATTCTCATTGCACATTGGTTACATATACACGAAGTACAGTCTTTGAAATTGTCGCTTTGGTGGTCATTCGCGGATTCACGTTAAAATGAACGGTGTTCATGGAAGCCAAATTAATGCTCAGAAGGAATCGGGACTATTTACTGAATGCAGAATGTTACGATATATAACCCCATAAAATGCAGTCACAACTTGACTTTGATGCCTATATACAGGTCTACACCTTCGTCACTCATAAATATCATTTGACAAATTAACTTGTACAGGTATCCCCAGTTTCAGGAAGGGTCAAGATGAAACATATACCATACGAAGAAACAAACTTATGGGTGAAAGCTTTGATGTAAAAATGCATATTACTGCATTGTCTTTATTTGTAGACCACTATTTGCAACACCTTTTAAACATATTTCAAAAAAATATTACCATTATAACTAGCTTTTACACCGTTAGATACTGCTTATATTAACATTTTAAACATGGTCATGCTATATCATGCAATTGTGAGAGTGATTGCTTCGTGACCTCCACGCATTTAATGGGAATACGTGGGACAGGGGAAAACTGACTACGTGATTCAAAGGACGTAGCTCGGTCATACCCAACCGGACCGTGATAAATCTTTGCAGCAAATTAAAGGTATTAAATAAATTTTCCATGATACCACATAAATTGAGAAAATATGGCTTGTAATGATTCAAAATGGCGAACAAAATCAGGATCCCTTTTTTCTATGACGTCTGACCACATACTACGCTATTCCCGAACGCTAAGCAGAAAAAAACACGTTATTTTACGGTTCTGTGTAATTAACAGTAATGCAAAGAAGAAAGGTACGGGGAACAGTGAATTTACGGGAAATGCACGTACATATTATATAGTAAATGAATTACTTTATGATATTGCCCGAAATACACTGGCCAAATTGCTCGTTATTTTTACACGATATTCACACTAAATTTTGTGCTGCGGAGGAAAGCACCATGTTTTTTCAAATTACGGATCAAAAACAACATTTGATGACGTCACATGTTATACTTCAAGAACTAATTACTATTGAAATTATCTCGCTCTCAAACCCTTCCAGTGTGTCATAAAATCAAAGAAATGATTAATTTGCTTTGTTTCCAATGATTGTTGGCCCCGTCCAATCAAATAACACATTAAGGTGACCTCATAGAGAAGGCCATCATGTATTTATGGTATTTTAAGGTTTCAAAAACCATTATAGTATTCAATATTGTAAAATATGCAAGTTTATGGTATTTATAAACGACTATTAGGCCGTGCCAATAGAGAAAACAGCATTTTAATGACGTCATAGATAAGCTAAAATGCTTGGTATTGAAGTTCTCGGGCCTTGAAACACTATCAGTTTCAAATTCAATCCGATATGTAAGTGACTTGCATTAACTCGGTTTTTCATTCTGGCCAATCAGGAACTGTTATTTTGATGGGTCATAATTTCTAAAAATAATTCCATTAAACTCCTGGGGTATGGAAAACCTCTATATAGATCATATTCGCTTTGATCTGCTTTCTCAAAGTGCATTGAATTTTGGCCCACACTTTGTTCTAGCGGCCCACTGTGCGACGTCAGCCGCCGAAGTATGAACCCACCATTGCTAAATTTTTGATCTGTGACAATGTGGAGTTCTTATAGGAGAGCTAAACAAGCGAAAACTGTTTGGCTCATCTCATTATCTTGAAAAAAATCGAAACCTCTCCACAAGGACATAAAGGAGATAGCCAGGTGTGAATGAGGCTTTATTTTATGTTATATTTATTGCATGCCGAGTACAAAGATCGAATATAAAAATTAATCTGACAGAGTAATATAAAACCAACTTTGTATCTTTTCATTTAACCTTATCAGTGACGGAAAATAAACAAGATGTATTGTAGAAGAGTTGGACCGTAGCGATTTATTAAGGGATTTACAATGCTACAAAAGGTAAATTAGCCTAAAAATTGTTTGGGTGATAAAATTACAATATGTATGCTAAGCCAAAATTAAACAAAGCTGAGAACTATACCATGGAAACCATGAAATTGAGTATTGAGGTTAGTAATATCTAAAATCATATTGTGAACCTGATCTTCTATGGCCTCTAGCAAGCCCCCCAAATTTTTGATGTCCTACATATAGAATATTTCCTTTTAACTACTCTTAAACAGCTTTTAATTTTACGAAACTGCTGAGCCGTGGTCCTCAGTAGGGAAAAAGGACACTGTAAATGAAGTGTTTAAAAAGGATGGACAAAAACATGTTTTGACCATGTTTAAATCATAAACATGTTTAGAGTTTAAACAAACGAAAACATGTATAAATCCTAAATATGTTTAGGCTTTAAACATAGGCAAAAACATGTTTTTGTCCATACTTTCTAAACACTTCATTTACAGTGTATGAACCTCCCCCATTAGATGTGCAACTGGACCTAGGCAATAAAGTCAATATGGTGGGACTCCCTAGCATTCAATTATAATGGGGTTTGTGCTTTATTGCATATAGGCTGGCTTGATTGATTTCTTTCATCCAGCCTTATACACCAAGGAGACTTAGTGTGGCTTCCTACTAGTGGAGCGGTTTTGGACTGCAAAAATTGTCGACAACCCCTCCCGGTACAACAAAACGCAACACTTCTATTGAAAGATAGTAATAAATAATTTAAAAAAAATGATGGTTTGTGGTCAAAAACCTTTGGTGACAGGGGTGGGTTTTTGGGTCAAAAGTCACGTTTTTGAGCTAAAAAAAACTTAAGGAAATCAAGGATGAAAATTCTTAGCAAAACAAATTTTAATCATGATGCCAATACTATCAATCTCTGACATTTATATTATAGATTTCTGATACAATATAAAAATGGTTCTAGAAATTTAACCCCAAAATCACTTTTTTTCCTTAAAATAACATCTGTTTTACCACATGTCACCACAGCGAGTATTACCTGAACCATTTATGCAATGTATAAAACCTATATCAATAACTAAAAAGGATACCATAAAAAATTGATAAGATATTTACTTTTAATCAAATTAAAAAAAATTAATTTCGCTTAATTTGCAGCCCCAAAAAAGTGCAGTTTCGGCCATAGAAATCATCCCTGCACCAAATATTTCAACCACAACCATCAATTTTTTATTAAATCTCAATTATGTTCCTTAAACTAAAGGTTGGTGGTGTTTTTTTAGAGGGGGGGCAAGCCACTTGGTTCAAGCATCATCGTTCATGTCCCACTACATCTCAGCTTTGGACACACCTTTGGTCTAGTCATAAAGATTACAAAAATGTATAGTTTGTACCATCCTATGACCATTGGTTTTAGAGTTATTGGGTAAAAAAAATGGCTAAAGCATGCAAAAGGTCAATTTCCATTTGTACAGGGGTTAAAAAGGAAGTTGCAACAATTTTGGTCAAAATGAAACAAATTGTTCGTCTCTAGCGTTAAAAAAAAATTGTGTCAACATAAGGAATAGTTTGTAGCTCGCGCAATGCATAGTCGTCATGCTATGTGACAAATATTGTTCATGGAGGCAAACATATCCAATTACATTATATGACCCTTCCTTTGACTTTTATCTCGGTAAGTAAACATTTAACATAATCAAAACTATACTTTTTGGGCATTTAAAAATACAATCAGAGTAACTTTTCAATGTTGACCCCTGTACAAATTGAGTTTGACCTTTTTTGCACTTTTAGCCAATTTTACCCATAACTCTAAAACCAATGGTCACAGATGGTACAACTATACATTTTTGGAACCTTGTGACAAGACGGACCAAAATGACATACATTTCAGCATGATTGGAGTAATTTAAAAGTTTGACCCCTGTGCAAACTTAAATTGCCCCTATTGACACAATTTGACACCACTAACTACCTGCATTGATGTAGAGGGTCCATACTAACTACTAAAGGGGTCAAACCTTAGATGTAGTCGGGCATTAACGAACTCCCTAAATAAGGGCCCTATGATATTCTGCTCCTACTCAATTTGTTGTACCGAGAGCGGTGTAACTCGAAAACTAGATCACTTCTCAAAGCTCGGCCGCTCCGTACGCGTTATGTGATCTAACCTAGGTACTATCGCTCAGTAGGACTCACAGATTGTTCACATCAGTGCGATTACAGGACATAGTCGTGTCCTTCAAAATCAACAATGGAGTTACAATTAATACAATGCTTGGGCAACTGTGGACAAATAATGCGTTGGATTTTACGCCTCACGATAGTGATGTTAAAACATCAATATTCTCCTTTTCAGATGTAGAACAGTGATTCGATTATAAAATGTTCACATTTGTTCTTACTGAAAATCTATATGAGGACATTGAAAAACTATTAATATGGACATTAGAAACCCCTTTTTGGATGACGTTCATTTTGCGCGAAATTCAAAACTCAGGCAAAACTCGTGCTTTGTTATCTTCGTTTACTTCCATCATTGAGTTTAACGAACTTAGCGCTGATATCGAGGTGAAACAGCAAGACGACAGGCATCAGTGAGAGTCATATGTGATAATCGTTTTGCAATATATTGAAAATGTACACAGCACGTTGTACATGTAGTTCCAACTCCAAGTATATTATAGGGGTTACATTTAAGTATAGCCAAGTATACTGTTACAGCCCCCAAGAATTAGCAATGATTTATTTTACTTTGAGTAAGACTAAGTCCATAAATTAGCACATAAAATATGTAAAATAATTATTCTAACCATAATTATTAAAAAGTACCGGGTTGTGTGGCATACTGGATGTGTTGTTGACAGCTAAAGTTTGAATAAAACAGAAGATTCTCAGAAGAAAACCACGAAACCGGAGAGCGCGGTCTAGAACCTAGGATGGCTTGAGAAAGTTCGGCGTCCGGAGTCAACCCTAAGGTGGGTAGGAGTCTGACCATAGGTGGCGCATGCTGTATAATTACACAGTCAGTGAGTAGTAGATGCGATGAGATCCCAAATCTATACAGGACATGTGGAATGGTAAGAGGCATTTCCAGATTATGATTGTAATGGGCCTGTAGATTCAGCACTATGACTCATACAGATAGGACTAGATCCTTCTAGAATTGCTTGAGAGGATATATAAAGCCCTGGTGAGAGAAGATGAGTCAGAGAGGATCACAACAGCATTACTCCAAGGAGAGTTAATACCATCGTGCTCCAAGTTATTAGCCAGAGGTTCCAAGTGACAGTTGAAGTAATAACTAGTTCTAGTACGAAAAATTTATCCAGATATTGGAAATTGCTCATCCACATTGTTATAGTAGTCTCAGCTCCAGCAGTCCATTTTGTCCGATGTGTGTGCCTCTTAGGTTCGCATTTCGTGGCCTCTGAGTTATGAGTTATCCAAGGATAAACAAGCTACAGCACTCCTTGGATTTATATGTAGGCGACCTCCAAGCTTCGGGAGTCATTAGGAGCTGGTTTTCTTCAGTCAGGACAAGTCGTCCGTGGACACGTCCCACTATAGGAAATTGAAGTTTTGCGCTGGAATATTCGCCAGGACTGATTGTAAGTTCTGCATCTTTATTGTAATTCTTTGCTGCAGCCCGCGCGCGGCACACACCAGGTAGTAAGTTTGTAGTTCCTTAACTACAACTTTATTATTATTAAATCTTTGATTATTGATACCCTAATCGATGTTTGAATGAGATTGATTTAAACACACAATTAAAATAATACTTTGTTTTAAAATTTGTAAACAGTTCACAGTGGATTGTCTAGTTATTCAGGAGTTTTGAATCCGTAAGTTTTGAGGTGGTTTTGGCCTTGGTTCAAGGTGACCGTAACAATCCTATCAAATTACGATATTTCGTCTAGTCTCTGTAGAACGACGATAACAACTGGACACAAAGACTGAGAAGATATAGGCAGTACATTAACAATTTCGCTAATGCGACATACGCTATTTTTACAACGATTTCTTGCCATACGCTGCTTTTATGTGTCCCCATAGAATGGTTCTCGGCGATGGAGTCGCTGTGTATCAATTTTTTTTTCTTCTGGGGGTATTTGAAGAATAAGTTTAAACCAGTCACCGCGTAGCCATTCGGGATTTGCCACCCGCATGCAACATGAAGTGGAAGTCTTTCGTGATGATCCTGCCATGGTCAGACCAGGCCTATACGACGTCACTGCAGGGACTTTTTTATCGAGAGAGAGGGCAGACATGTTGAAGGTGTCTGGTGCATAATTCAGTAAGTACTAAAACATCAAGTAATAATCTGTTCATCATGCTCATTTTTAAAGATTTGTATATTATCTTATACCCAACTTGTTTACAAGTGAATTCAGCATGTCATTTTCAAATCAATGGTTGGTTCAATGACTGAGCGTCCACATTCTGTGGAAAAATTACCCAATGCTCAAGTTTGTTGAAACTATGGTAATTGTTTTCTTTGGGCTCTTAGGATCCAAAACAGTGCACGTTTTGGTTGTGTTTGCATTTGGTTGCATAAACAGGTGGACATACCTATATACCAGGATCTACCTGGTCTAGGGGGTCACCAAGACTTGCAGCAAAATTTTCCACATAGAGTTGTCTCACCAAAAGAGTTAACATCCGTTTTCAGTTTCAGTATGACCAGAGAAATCATTTGACAACCGGCTTCACAATATCTGGTCAACTGGGTAATGGTCCTACCCCAAAATGACTTTGAACCTAATAACCTCTATGTCACGCCAGGGACCGAACCCTAAGAACTCGTCCACGCAAGATGACGTCATCTCTCTTTAACATCGATAGAAGTTTTACTCCATCACGACCCAGCTGAAAGGTGATGGTATCACCCGCAACGTCGGTTGGCTCTACGTAAGTGATGAATCTTCTTGTTGTCATGATTTATTTAATTTTTTTTACTTATTTATACAACCCAGATGAATTAGAGTATACCCGAACAAAACATAGTAAACATTATTTAAGTTTTCTTATCTCTCAATTTTATGAATTCACGCACATGTCGCAGTGTTGTTTCAATAGCCCCGCGACTTCAACATGCAGTGGGTGATACCATATCGAAATGGCGGGAGGTACATGTGAATCTAGCTTCGTTTTTACCAATAATGTGTTTAAAAAAAGCACGAAAACAAAATCCCCTTCCAAAAGACCTTCGAATTTAATTCGCGCAGGTAAATTTTCCCTAACATATCTCCGGTTCACCTTATAACTAATAATACATAACGCTCCTAAAATATGCAGCCCGTCGATCCCCCAAAATGGTGCACCCCTAAATTCTGTAGCGCTTCGAACCAAAGTGGGATCGCTCCTGTGCATCCTCCTACAACACTTTCCTCATATGTTATACTAGTGCAGAATTTAAATAAAATTAAGGTTTACCTCAAAATAATTGCAACAGAAACACTTTGATGTTGTTATACTTTAGAAAATGATGAGAGAAAACCTATCAAACGTCTTAAGTGTTAATAGCGGGACCATGTATTTTGCAAGTTTTTACATGGCAATATAAAAGTAGGTTTAGGTTGTACTGAAATCTATAATACCATACCAACATTTTGGCCCTAGGTATAGTTTTTTCCCTAACCTGTGGTTACATGTTTCATAGTTATAGAATTAATAAAGATTCAAGGCCATCTGGGGTAACGTTTTTTCAGATGCTCCTCCAATTCTTTTTCAAAATGGTCCCAAATTCATACAGTCCCAAAGGACTAGGAAATATAATACTTGGTGTCATTAATTCCGTACCATCTAATTTTGTAATATTTTTTATTAATTAATTTAAATTTTTTTGTTACTAATTAAATAAATATTTATTTTTTTTATAATCTAATTTTATTTTTTTATCTACTTTAATTTTTTTAAAAAAACAACAATTTATTTTTAACATACTAAAATGTTAAGGCAGGGCAAATTGCATTTTCATTTAGGATTGACCAGACATCATTTTGATTATTTCGTCAAAATCGGAGCACCCTGAAAAAAATTACCCCAGGCTTGATCCTGAAACTAATGACCTAGATATGGCAACCTATACCTTGTTTTAATGCCGTGATCAGGTGGACAATTTTACAAAATTGTTTTTCTATCCGAACCCCAGCAGAATCCGGCAATTTTAGGTCAAACAATTTTCTTGGCACTATAACTTCATAGCTAGGGCACTCGGTCATGGGGAACTCGCATGATTTACTCGCGTTTTCCGTGAATGCTATAAATAAAGTCTGCAATGGCTCGTCTGATAAGCTCACATTATCAAGTGAATTAATAAAAATTAGGCCATTGCAAATAAAAGCCTGTAGACTAGCGATCATTAATGGGGTCAAATCGTTATGGGAGTGTAATCGTGCCAATAAATGTAAATAGCTGGTTTAGTATCTGGTTTATTTTTACCCATAGGCGCATGGGACATCACTGATACATCGTCTTAGTGGCATTAATGTAATGTGTTTGTCAGTATTTTTTTTTCACATTTCCTTCAATGGAGTTAAAATTAATGAAATCATCAATACAACCTAATGGTACACTTAACCCATAGGGCCACCACCTAGGGTGGTTACACAATGGCAACATACAACCATTAAATCGAACTTTGTACCCGATTATCGTCGTATCAGGTTCATTTTGTCTGTATTCCATAATGCGTACGGTTCTATCATCTCACCACACCTTAAGTAGTTAGTAATTCGTGTAGTGTAATGTGGTAGTTTATACCACTGTCCGAAATAATTATGGACCTCATGCTGTACAAAATGGCGCCAATCACAACAGTTTTTATATTAATGATTTTTCCTGGAATTTTATCAGTTGTTATCACATGACTTCAATCAAAGAAAATATCTTTTTCAAAGAGTTCTACGCCAATTTGTTTCAGTAATATTTTGTAGACTATGTCATTTAACCTTTCTATTCTCAATGCGTTCCACCAATTGAATCACAGACATTCGGCTGAACGAGATATCAACATCACCGAACCGAGCGTGATGTATTTCAGTGCAATATGATGGTGACTGATCTTCATTTGCCACTAAACGGAGATAAAACGATTTTGGTAAACGGAAAGCAAAGCAGCCTTGCAGTCACTGGGTTGAATGTGGGAGGGCCCTAGATTTATATAAAACTGATATCAGTCTTCTAATCATTTAAAATAATTTTTTGCTTTTTTTAATTTATTTACTTTCATTACTTTCTTGTTCATCGGGCCCTTATGAGCATTTCTGTTGCAGAAGTAGATCTAATCAGATTCTATTGTGTTTTTACGTTATACCATGGTTTTGCAGTCTTGTGTCACGGCTATAATACGTATGACTCCAATGCGTAATGATAAGACTCTAACTAACCAGCAGCGAATTAATTAAAGATAAAAACTAAAGGTCTCGAACCCGATCCTCTCTGTTGCGGCAAAGAGTTATTCTATTATCCACAGGGCTGTGCTCATTGGATACCAGAGAAACGAACACTAATGATAAAACTCATTTTAGTCATTTTGGAACAAATATTTAAATTTTGTATTGGGACGGCTGTCAAAAACTGTATTGGGGGCCACAGCTTTGTATTGCATATTTCGGTCACAGATGAATGATCACCTTCAAATTGACTCGGTTATTCAATTCAGTAAAAAAAAAATTAAATAATGTAAAAAAATTAAAAAATAGTTCTTGCTTTACTTCGCGAAGCGTACGCGGGGAACGGATGAAAAGTATGCTCCGTAATCCCAGTGACATTTCAAAATGGAAGTTAAAACTGTTCATGTTTTTGCTAGAATTCGTAGCATAAGAATTCACGTGGTAAATAAAAAAAAAAAAACATATAGGGTTCTCCGACCCAATCTTTTGACCATCTGCGGGTGGATTCAGTGGTTGTGGGGAGGGAGGCAAGTAGCGATTGGGCGATGGACCTTGTTCTCAAATGCCACCCTTTAAGGACTCACAACAACAAAAAGGGGAATATACTTGATTGATTCAAAAAATTGAAGTCTTTAACACGTAAGTGTATAAGGGGGAGGTCCCGTGTAACCACATTTTTTTTTTTGCGCGCGTGTCAATTTTTTAATGTTTTCATATTTTTTAATTCCTCGCATTGCCAATTTCCCACGCACTTGCTTCATTTAAAACCAGACTCTATGACACGCCTCCTGCAAGACTTGTCACCATTATTCTTTGTCAAACATTGATTTTTTTGCAATCCTCTCGAATTAAGAATATTCAACTGAAACTTCTAATTACATCACTACTATCAATACCATCTGCCCGTCTTCTATCATTCTAAAGCCGTTGGCCACCTAAAGACTGCGGATATGAAATTAAACGGTGAATGTCGTGATTCGAAACTTGCTGGGGATAAAATGTTACCATGAGTCCTACTTTTTCATGAACAACTCAGAAAAATATGGGGCGTTGCTATTTGAGACCCCGGGTCGTAGTGACCCTGAATGATTTAGCAGTCCAAACAACGCGTTATAATACTTATAAGTTCACTTCTGAATTCATCAGGGTCAGTGGGTGACCCTGCTGATCATCAGGGTCACCACTGACCCGGGTCTCTAAATGCAACAACCATTTTTTCTGTGTAACTAGTATTGTAAACGTAAAATTTTCGTAGATGATTAAAATCGTTTTCTTCATTTGTGTGCGTTATTCGTATAGGTCAATCCTATTACTTCATTATTCTATTTAACCAAATTTGTAGACCATATGTAGTGTAACAAAACTCTAGCCCATCGAGATACATTTATTAACCACTTAGTTAATGTTACGCTTACACACACTAATTAATTGGTTTATTTATTTCGCGTAACATTGTGATATGGTTTTTCTGTAAGGTGCCCCCATCGGACTCCCTTTAGCTAACGATGATGAATTCTTAAGTGTATGAAAGCAGGGGGTGGGTCTATATGCACGATTCTAAGCAAACCTATGACGAAGCGAAACTCAAGTCAATGCACGCGAAGATCAGTAAATGAGGCTTATTAATATTCGACGAAACGCACGAAACATCACTCAGTTTCACCATTAGATTAACGCTTTATTCCGTCAGAGTATAAAAATGATGATAACAGACTACAACCGTGTAAAACCAATGGGGTGTGCACTGAGCCCTTTTCGTTTCGTCGAATATCAATAAGCCAGTAAGGGGATACCGCCCGATACAACGGTGATAAGACAAATATTATATAGAGGCTCTGAGAAACTACTTGGCGAGCTTGAATCAATAAAAATAAAAATACACGGTCTCAAACCCGTTGTAGAATATAATTATTGTCCGGCGTACTCTAGTCCGGGAACATGGGGAGGTAACAATAGGGCAAATCGATTCAGTTGAACTCTTCACGCAACATTATTTTTCACACGCTTTATTTTTCCGTATCGTCTATGGTCGGAACCCAGACTATGGCCCCCGCCGGATTATATCTCCTTCTACAACACCGGTCGTCTTGTCTTACTAGGCTTGAGAATTCACTGGACACTGAGGACTGTGTTTAACACCGGCCGCTTGAAACTCTAAGGGAGACAGAAGCTACATTAAGTTCGTTACTCCGGTGTGTTGTCTATGAAACACAGTCTCTGTGGTCCAGTGGTAATTCTCAGCTTAGTAAGACGATGAGGACCGGGTTTAGACCGTGATTTTTAGTCTTATTTGATTCAATGTCGCACGCAAAAGTGTCTCCGAAAACTCTTAAGGGGGTCAGAAAAGAGTGAGTCAGATGGGTCACAATATTAAACTTTGTGTGTGTATTTGACGGTTTTGTTGTAGGCTAAGTAAGTTCAATGGGGCAATGAATGAAGGGTTAATTAAGATAAGCAGCTGTTTCTATTTTTTCTTTGCTTAATACATATGGGTACTTAAACAATTTCAATGTGGGGCAAGGTTCTCACTTAAGAAGTTCTCTCAAAGAAGCAAATTCCGCAAAGTTAAACAGACGCTTTGGTGTCTATGTTCAAATAACAAGTATCAATATTATAAAGTTATCACCCTTATTTATATTAAAAGGATCATTTGAGTTCCGTAACCGGTGGTACTCACCACGGCTGGGAGGGTTGAAGTTAAATACGATGATTTGTGGTCCAAGTGTCTGTTATGAATCCGGAGATCAGTTCAACGAGGAAGTGGAGTTTTTATAATGTTCAGGTGGTGTGCAGGAATTGGATTCCCGGTGTCTAGTTGCAAGGCAGGAAGGTATGGGGAAGGGAAACAGACAAGCAATTGTGGATGGATATAAATGCAAGAGCAGGTGAGAATTTTGTAACTAAAAAGTCCAATAGAATCCTTTAAATGGTAAAATCCATTACTCATTACGCTTACCTCTGTTATTTTATAATTTTCTTTTGAGGTGGATTGTTTTGCTTGCGCATTTTATTTCCACTTTTGACATGTGATTTCATATCCATATCAAAAAATATGGCTTTCCACGCTTCATTGTATTGAGGCTGATCGTTTGTTTAATTTATGTCTCCAGTCATGGTCCAAAAACATTAAACTGTTCCCAAAGCAACTTTGCTTTGTTCTGCCTTTTTTGTATTCTTCTTTTCTTTTTTATAAAAATTTGAAACTATTAATTTCGTTACAAAATATAAGTAACCTATCGATATTTACGCAGACATTTAGCAGACATTTTTTCTCCAAAAGATGATTACTATTTCACGATCTAAGAGAACAAAGTATACAAGAATGTTTTCCCGAATCTCCTATCTTGTCGTCCAAAGATTCCAGTCTTCCTGTGGCTACGGAGGTTCAGGAGGGAAGACAAATGAAGCGTGCGATCTGTGAAGGTAGTCATCATGGTCATAACGGATAGCATATAAAATAGACTATGTGGTTACTTGAGATGTTAAATCCACCATATCTGCAAATCCTCTTGATTATCGGGACCCTCCGCGTTGTTTGTTGGTGACACATTTCAAAAGCTACATTTTTATATTATGTTTACCAAAGTGAAATTTGCACCATTGGAAAGGGATGAGAAAGACAAGCTTATCGAGTGATTCCTTACCTCGATTATGCAGAATATACAATGATATATTGAAAAATATTGATATTTTTTATTGTTTTCTTTAGCTTTTCAAGACATTTTCAAAACGTTGCTTGGCACAAAGCTTTTGATGTGACGGTCAAATAATATATTTTCTATCAATCGTTCTTTGTGTGTTTGCATTTTGTTTTTAAATCCTCCTTATACATTGAATGTAATAAAGAAAATCAGAGCGATTTCTGTCCAAATACATATCAATGTTGCGAAAGATCCAGTAACTACGTTCTATGTAGCTCTTTTCTGCTTCAGTATGTCTGTTCTATATCACTTGTTATACCTACTACCAATTCACTATTCCCATATCTGCTCTCTATCCTCTCGTCTCCCCTCTCGCTCTCTCTCTCTGCTCTCTATCCGATCTCGCTCACTTTCCCTCTTCGCTGTGGATCTTTTTTTTTAGTTCCTGGTTATGTTGGAGGTTATCAAAGCAAAAACAATGTTCAAATTGAAATCGAAAGAACTGCACTCGATGAAAAGGATACCAGTATGTGTCGCAAACACTGCAGAAGAAATGTCTATAAATACGCTCTTATCTACAACGGTGATAAGTGTTTTTGTGATCGGGAATCGGAATATTGATGCATGTTGGAGATGACATGTGTAACATGAAATCAACGGGTAGTAACAAGTTGTGGTTATAATGAGGATTTTCCATATATGATGGTAAGAACTTGAGACTTGTTAGTTTATACAACATTAACGTTACCGCATTATCATAGTGGTTATAAAAATCTTACAAATTAGTTAATACTTGTTTAATCAGAACAACTCTACAAAATGGCCTTCATATAATCAAAAATAGGTGAAAAGTAGACGTTAAAGTATTAACAGGGACGGTGTGAAAGTAATTATAGTCGGCAGGTATCATAGTCCGGGCTCATAGACGACAACGGAATACAGCGTTGTGATGGAAACTAATGTGGCGTGAAGAGTCAACTGAATCGATTGCCCTATTGTTCACCCATTGTTCCCGGTCTCCGGATGTGGAGCCCGGAGGACTAGACACGTCCTGCCACACCTGGGGTGGAATAGCCAATTGACAGGCCTTCGGTGGCAAATATGCTTGACTTTGACCAAAACGGTCATGATGTGGTTGGAAAAATTGAAAAAATAAATATTTTAATTAGAAGATATTACATGTGATCGCTCTTATTGCCGTATATGTTGTTAATGTAACTGAATGTGATAATAGTATTTGTTAGTGCAATGAGCGTTGTGCTCCCTCTTCCACTCCCCCACCCCCCCCCCACCCCCCACACCACGACACCTGTCCACCACTCTTTAGATTTCAACCGATGGTTAAAAATTCGGGGTAGGAAATCATGGTCAGGCAAATCGACAGTTGTGTCGCCAAACACCCCTAGAATATGGTCTTCGGACCGCCGATGCATATCAGGTGGGTATTAATCACATCATCTGAAGACAAAAATCGTTATCATACACAAACAATATTTTTGCAGTTCTGCTTAAAATAGGCGCAACGAGAAAATGAAAAAATTACAGTTCGATTCCGAGAATATTAGCCCAGGTCCACTTGCACCCTTATATGTACCCAACGGATGATCGGTGACAAATCATTTTCCGCCATAATATGGAAGGGGACTGCTAGGTGAAAGAGGTGCGATTACACGATAAAAATTTTGACTTTTTGCACACAAGTAATTTAGGCATTCCTAATCCCATTAAAATTGGGGGAGCACTTGCCAACCCCCCGTAATGACCCCAGCTTGGGTTTCAAGGTCATTACTAGGGAATCAAAAATGTTTAAAAGTCTGAGTGTGTTGAAAAGTACCACCTGATGGTTGTTGAGTACAAGGATTTCCAAAAAGGTATAGTTACACTATCTATGGCCTACAGTCGGAGTTATGGGGAAATGGAAAACTGTGAAAAATAGTGAAAAAAGTCAATTGTGGTGTGTACATGGGTTAAAAGTTAAGGTTTGCTTGATTCAGGTAATATGCAGTGCAAATTTTGTTTCCCTTCGCTGAAGGTGATCGTCTTTGGGACCCCCCTCGATACCCGGAAGTAGTATCGATTTTGATACGGAGTGAAGGCCGTATTTTGCATTGTCGTCCTGAAATTTGGGCCCTCAAATCCATTTAATTCCAAGATATAAACAAAAACCGACGAATATTGGTTAACCAATCAATATTAACATAGATTGTATATGCTTTTGCAATGTCATTATGCATTCTAACCGTCAAAGTTTATTTCATGGGGTGTATGTGCAATAGCCAGGCTATCAGAACAATAGAGAAGCCAAATATATGTATATCAGAACAAGCCCCTTTAAAGGATTGAAATAAGGAATAGTTTGCCTTATCTGTAATGCTTAGTTTTTTTTCACGTTATCGCAACAAAATAGGTCACATGTCAATAGACAGCCAATAGCTGCAATACTGTGACTTTTATTCTCCATAATCAAACGCCTAGATAGTCAAAACTATTCCCTATTTTAATTCTATGAGCTGGACCAACAACTTTAACCACGTTTTAGAATTAAACAAAAATTGGAGCAACTTTAATTTTTGACCCCTTACAAAACCAAATCGACTTTTTTACCATTTTTACCAGTTTTACCCCATCATTCAAAAATTAATCAGTCATAGATAGTATAACCTATCCTTTTTGGAATCCATGTACACAGACAAACATCATGTTGTGCTTTTCATGAACGTTTTAAAATTTTAACCCCTGTGGTAACAGAACTCAAGCTGGGGGGCCATGAGAAAGGGGGGTGGCAAGTTCTTCCATCAGTTTTATTAATGTACGTCAATGCATAAAGTACGTGTGTACCTAAATTCACAATTTTAATCCAGAGGTGCACACTCACATGAGATCTGCGCACTGAGAGTCCCCCACTAATACACTCTCGCTCATAAAGTTGGAATATTTTTCAGACCAATCTTAAAACGTACTTCTGTTTGAACGCCTCAGTCCCCACTTACCCATTTTGAAGTTAAATCGCATGCATAATTCTGATTACGCAAACAAATGTTTTTGTTTGGATTCTAAAAAATGCCAGACGTCTGTTGTTTTGTTCCTTTTCCCTAGCCAGAGCTGTGTGCAACGAGCCCACGTTTCAGAGTTGGTTGTTAGCGTTACAACAAAACTGACACAGAGGTTCCCTAAGTTATGCCTCGTCCAACGACTTTGTCAATACGCCGAAGAGTTCTTGCACTCCGACGGAAAGTGTACAAACAAGCCAAAGTTGTTGATTTTTTCGGGATCTCGCAGAGTACGTTCTGGTAAATCCTCAGCCATCATCTGGAGGTGGGTCTTTGAGGCAACGAAATCTCAGACTACCACTATTACTGATTTCACTCTGCGTAAATCTTTGCCGTTGAGCCAGGAAAATGTCAACGAGCCCGTCTTCGTCGTCGTTGTGCAGAAAACACTACGGATCCCGCAAAACTGTAAATCTGAGCTTGCTTGGTTTCAGACGAATTGAAGAGATTAAGCTCGGACACTAGCGACAGATGTTGGCCTTTATGGCCCGAGCCGCTACATCCTTTGACCGTCAAGATGAAGACAAGGATTCTGTCGATTACGTGGTGAGAACCTCCAAGACTGGGTAGCATTAAGCGCATAAGTGGGTGTTGGCTAGTAATGGTATGGGCTGTGTATTCATTATGCGGAAAAACCACTGCCTGCCACATTGCAAGAAGGGCTTATGCGAACAATTTTCGGATGCAAGACTACAACGCCCCACCGCCCAGGGCCGCTGGAGTGAGACAATTTCTGAGGCTGAGGGGGTGGAGCAGATACCACTGGCCTGCTTGCTCCCCTGATACATCCGCCATTTTTGATTTTTTTTAATAACCTATATCTAACATATGTGGTGCATCACCAGAATGCCCTATTTTATATTTTTATTATCTTTAACTGTGCTGCAAAGATAATTCCAGTATAGGCCAAGCTACAGAAGTCTTTGGACTCAAGTAGTTTCAGCCTTTTGCCCCTATCCACGTATTCCCATTTGAATGATGGCTGCAACTAGCAATAACTCCCCAAAATGATGATAATGGTATTGTCTTGTTATTTAAATGCAAAATAAAATAATAAGTAATATCTTAAAGGTGTAAAGCAAGATAATGGTAAGTTTTTCTTTGAAACACTTTTTAAAGATGTGGCCATATTTTGGTCTGCATATAGACAATACTTTTAAAAAACTCAAAGATTTTACCGATGGATGTTCCTAGAAAGGTCTCAACATTGTACTTCATTCCAATAATTTATTTTTCGTCAAATGATTTTTTATGAGTGATGAGGACGCGTATAACGTTAATAGGGCATCGATGGTAAATTGTGACTGAATTTTGTGAGGTTAAATAGCGTCACATATATTCTGGCTTTAATAATAAAGCCCGATTTTTTTTTCCTGGTACTGAATTTGCTTCGCTGAACGGCCATCCATTTTAATTGGAATCAATCCGTGGCAGAGCGCCAAACCGACTACTTGATTCAAAGACTGTAGCTCCGTCTATCACCTCAATCTATGTGAATGACTTTGCAGCAAATTAAAGATAAGAAACAAGGCTTTCTACATTAGATCACATATGTTAGATAATCGCATATTTACATAAAAAAATCAAAATTGCGGACACAATCATGGTCATTTTTTTACTCACCCTGTTGAACCCTAACCGAGCATGGCCTGATTTATGCCTTACCTAGCCATCAATGACAAGGGTCCAATCTTCTTCAAACTCTACATGAGTTAGCTCGGCCTCTGACCGTTTAGTGTGACGTTCTGTCTATTAAATCATCTTATCGCGACGACAAAAACTGCAACACCGACTGATGTAAAGATTCGAACAAATCCCTCAATATGCGGCTCAAATACCCCCTTTTCCTTTCAGGCTAAGGGGACAACAGTTCGTAAAGGGTTAATTGTGGACGAGGTCAGCACCTGGTGATATGTCCTGAAGACAATTGATCACTTAAGTAGTGTGGCGATATTTACTCTAGATATCATAAATTAATTCACACTGTAAGAATCATTCCGTAAAGCAGTGGGAAACAATATTTCATTCCACCTTTATGAGCAACAGTGTGTATGGAATTCGCATGTATACTTATCTACATATTTATACGTTGGAACTATTATTAACCTTGTGATGTGTATCAGCACGGACTGGAAAATGCATCGAACTTCTAGTAGAAATTGAAAACCTGATAATACAAGGCCATTTGGTGGAAACGGACATCACTCAACGTCTTAAAATTGTCGAAAAGATTAGCGAGTCATAATATCACACAGTATATTGTTCATTCCATGACAATTTAACGAGTAGTCTACACAGTACATCTACTTGCATCAATGGCGCAAAAAGTACCCCGATTTCCGTTGATTTGGCGTATGTACTGTTCAAAGTGAAACATTTTTTTTGAGCAGCGAAAATAGCAAATCTTGGATTTGTAATAGAACAGGATTAATGGCCTACTTGTATTTTCATGATAACAATTGTGACAATTTTGAATATAAACAACATTATCAGAAGGTAGTGACTCCACATATGAAGACGAATAGGTGAGTTACTGCTACTTAAGTATATACCATATTGGGATAAACAATTAATTTTTCCCTTCATGCTTGTATCTAAAGAACGCCGCTTTCACGCACGGTGCCATTATTTTTTATCACCCAACCACAAATGTTGCTCCTCTTAGAGAGATGGAATAGTCTAATCGGCGATCTGGTCCTGCACGAATTTTGGAATAAAATTTTAAACAATAAACGTCACATTTATATAGCGCCTTCATCAATCTTTACATTTATTCCGCTGGCATCAATATATGTCAGCTGCCTTACAAATGCCCAAGGAACCCTCATGACCTTTGGGCGGCGCTCAATGGACAATGTCCCTAGCCATTTGGCACCTGTTGAGAGAGGCAAGCAGGCAAAGTGCTTTGCCCAATGCACAACACATTGTCCTCAGGGGTACGGAACACCAAGACCTATGGGGCATGAAGTCGGTCGTTTGTACCACTACATCATTTGCCCTCACATCTACATAGATAATACATTTTGAAACATGACCCCCTTTTTACATTTCGGTTACTATAGGCATTTAGTTTTGAACCGCTTAGTTCACGATTATATAACCCTATGTTGTAATTTATGACTGTTTCTTTTTTTCATCAAAGTAACCTTTTGGCCTACTATTCGATGATATCCTTTGACTGAGACAGACATTTACTACTACGGAGAAATGTTAATGGTTTCCAATGTGAACAAGGAATGGAACTAGTGGGCCACGCAACATCTATTCAATGTGCATAGAAGATTTAGCAAATGAGCTTAAATGGAATGAGGTCTTTTCCGATTTGCAAGCTAAATAAAAGGGGGGGGGGGCCGATTGTTTACCTGCATATGTTTTCTGCCGAATCATTTATTTCCAATGAAAATTTTAATATTATATTATAAATAAATTACCATTGGTTTGGGTCCATTTTAGTTCGATTAAAATTCATATATCGGAGATGCGGCATGATTAAAAATGTGCGGATCCATGTTTTGGACAGCGAAAAATTCAATTGGGCATAGGTCAAAAGGTAAAGTCGGATTTATATTTATGTAGGTTATGTGGTCTCCAATTTACTTGTGTTATAGTCGTGATCAAATCCCATGGGAAAGTGGGTTTCTCGGTGGGCACCTAAGAAACCACCCCTTGGGCACCAACGGAACCCGGATTATGGCTCCAGGTCTCCAGTTGGACTTCTTCTTAGCGTTATCCACAAGTCATTGTATTGCTTGTGGTGGTGCCAGGATTTATTCAACTGAGTAAGCTGATCCGGGGCCCGCCGCGGGTATAAACGATTGCGAACGCTCCTACCATGGCCCGCTATGAGGCTGGGGCGGAGTGGGAACAGTCAGGGTTTTCACCCTACTCTTATTCGACAATGGCTGCGATGTACATGTACAGTTTGTGACTTTATGTAAATGGGAATTGTGGTAAATTTGCGCCTCGGGCACGCACCCTAACCACTAGTTTCACGCTCTCCGACAACCGGTGGACTAATCTCTTTTACATCGGTTCCGCATAACCAGATGCATTGTATATGTGACCTGATCATGATACAACGTAAGTTCATGCTTGCATGGGTCTTAAATGCAAGATGACGATTCAATTACCATAAATACAGTAGGCAACGTTACGATCAAAATTTGTACCTTGATATTGGTACCAACAATTCTACATGTTTCCGTCGCTTTTTTCTATTCTGTTGATTTCCCTTCACCTTCGGGTTCGAAATTCCAGTAATCAAAACCCCGTTGATACGCATGTGTACTTGAGTTTGTTTGATGGCATAAGTCACATGACCTAAGGCATACAAAGAAACGGTAATTGCGTCAATTGAAACATTGTAGCTGCCGATTCAAGATTGTTCCTCTGCTTAAAAAATTGCGTCGTAGATTTGCTCCAAGTCTCTCCACGAGTGAATATACTGCTAAAGTCTATTTAATAAGTTGAATTTTACATTTATAAAACGCACTTGTATTCGCTTGTATCAAGACATGCCGGTATCCGTTTGTGTCGCTTTGTTACGCGGAAGCCATATAAGATGGTTTAGACGCATCTTACTAGACTGTAACCAGGTATGATAGCATACGAATAAAGCCCACATCAAATGTAACGGGGATTATAGACTAGGGACGGTGTGATCTTACATGGAACACTTACCGTGACACGGACCAATTCCTGATTAGTTTTCAAAATTAGTAAAAGTCTCGCCTGTGAATGAAAAATGATGTTGTTTTCAAGTTCTCACCGGCAATTGCGACTTTGTTACAAACAATTCCCATTATAACAAGTCAAATAGAAATCGAAATCTCGTAGCAAATTGAGTAGGAGTGCAGTTGTTTACTTTGAGAAAAAGAAAATCTGTGATAGCGACTTTAATCCACCTATCAACCCAGTTAAAATAAGTTTCCAAACTTTTGTTGAAAACTACATTGTGTATTTTTCAGATATTGTTAAAGCAAACATGACCACAAGGGTATGTCAAAGAACATCCCATCCCACGCATCATTATTTTTACAAAATTGTATATTTTGCTTTGTAAGCAAAGGGACCAAATGCGTTTTAAGCGATAAGAACGATTCGGCTTATCGGAAAATAGAAACAACATAAAATTCCATGTAACGTCCTTTTGTTACACCAACAAGTTAGGATTATTGCTAAAATAGATATGTTATGTCCTGAGGGTGATAAACTCACTGTTTTCAGTTAGCCATAATCATCTATTCTGTCTTCGAGATCCAAAATTTGGGCAAGATGTTTTTGCTTCCAAATTGACATCTGGTTAAGAGTTCGTTGGTGCTTACTTATGCTTGTGTTACGGCAGAGTAAATATTTCGGCGTAGTGGTCTTCCTAACTTTTTCTCTTTTGTCAGTGGAAAGTATAAAATCTGAAGAGTTATTAATGTTCCTCAGTAGTCGCCTTTGGAAAGTAACATTTTGAGTTTGATTTTGATATTTAGCAACAAACAGTTTCGAAAAGACTTAATTTCAGGAATCCTGGAGTGGGGTTTTGGCGGGTTTTAAGCCGTTAGTTTTGGGTAACTGGGGATTTTCATGTAGAAAACAACGCTTTCCATCTCATCCTCCGAATAAGGCTCTCGTTTTTCTCTTGGTGTTGTAGTCGAATTTGATTTGCTGCATGTGCTGCCTTGAAAGTAAAGAGAGTGATCTAATATATATGGATTGTGTGCTGCAGGAATATAATGTATCATACATATTTTTGGCACTGCAACTGTTGTGCAACAAGAAACATTAGTACCCAGGACATAACTGAGTATTTCTGGTTCTCTGGTTATTTTCATTTGAACTTTAGTAAGAATAATATAGTTATTTGCTTTTTAAAAGATGACTGGTGAAAAATCATAACCAACCTCCTCGTTTACTAAATTATAGCATAGTGGGTATATAAACAGTAAAATTCAGTTACGTACCGAGCTATGGAAGCTTAATTGTATACTTTTACCTCCACACTGTTGGAATGTGGTCAAAGGGGTATCATTTCGTATTAACACTTAAGTGAACCAAGGGGTTTCACTCCCGGTTGGGCCCAAGGGTTGGGGGATCTAATCACCCCCCCCCCCCCCTAAGGAAACCACTTTCCGGGGTAATTTTGGACACGAAATTTATTACCACATTTGAGAGGTCATAAGACAACCCCAAATCAGCACATAAAAATGAAAGTGATTTATTTCGGTGGCAAATTAGGGGAAAACAGTTGTTTTCAAAAACACGCGAAAAATGGGCCAAAAAGAGGTCGAAAAATTTCAATTTCACAAATGAGCTTTGTGCTTACATCAACACTTTTTGAAAACTTATTTATGTTGAATCTACTCTAGAAGAGCCAAATAACATATATTTAACACAAAACTTGCAGTTTTAGGGAATCCTGTATTTTTTTACGTGGGTTGCAAAATACACGTCATGTCCCTAGACTTTATACAGTAACGGTTTAGCAACGTCCACAATGAAATAAAGGGTTTTATTTATTTTTACTGTTACTAATAATTGTGTATTTTTAAAAAAAGACAAAACTTAAAAAAAAAAAAAAATTGGGTTGGTTCTTGATTTTTATAAAATATTCTCAGATGACTACCGGTAGTGACCAAGGGGGGTTCCATGGGGACCTCACTAATTACTCATTAACGGCTTGGCCGATTTTAATTATTTTGGGGTATGAAAAGAATCGCATTTAAAAGTCAGACAATTACAAAAAAATTTCGACGCAAAAAATCTCAAGCAGCAAATGGCCAAGTCTTCGAAAACAAATTGTGAGGGTCCCTAGGAACCCCCCCCCCCCTTGGTCATTTCAGTGTTAAAACTGTTGACCGACCATGAATACAAACAGTAGTACCAATTGGTTAACTAGAACGTGTACCATCCTGTTTTTGTTTTCTTGACAGTATCGTGATAGGAACGTGCCCCTTTTAGGAGTTTTGGCAGATAGTCGTAATTGTGCTTGCTGTGGTGGCATTCATGTTAGGTTGATGCATGACCTTTGTGTAATGTTTGATATTTCGCACCCACATTCAAAACATATAATTAAAATGTGGAATCTTTTAAATTCTAAAAAAAGTATTTCTTGTCCTATTAATCATTGTGAATAACGACAAGGTGTTCGGCTTTGATAATCAAATGTGAAAGACATATCCATGGAATGTATTTTTTTTTTTTCTTTCTTTTTGACGTTTCCGAGGTAAACCAAAACTAGAGAAAGTAATGTTTACCTACAAAAATCAAATATATCCACAAAAAATAAACCGACGAATGAAAACTCCAATCGAAGAAGACACTATCAATACAAAAGGGCGTGCAGCCAGATACTGAAAATATACAACAACACTCAGGCCGAAGTGGTTGGGCGGCTTTTATTTTCAGAGACCTAGTAAAGATTTCTTTAGATTTATTGGTATTGATGATCATATTGACCGAGATGGCAAACGCTATCGAAATGGAAAGGCAAGTGGAAACAAAAAAGGAGCAACAAACCCACACGACCCTGAAGGTTTATCGCAAGAACCTGAATCCGTGACCACGAAAACATTCGCGCACACGAATTGCTACGACCCGTCCTCCTTGTAAAGCACAAGTCTCTGACCACAAGCTCGAAAAAAGAAAAAAAGATTTTAAAAATCCTAGGTTTGGAAGAGAGCAGAAAAGATGACAAAACGGACAGCAAAAGACAGATGTGGCTTTTGAGCAGGAGGTAGTCAGTCACACAGGTGATGGGAAGAAAATGTGTCAAAAAAGACCGAAAAAGTTCGTTGAAAAGTCAAATGTGCTGCCTTTGCTGGGTTGAAAATGCAAAAACGTAATGCAGAAGTAAAGGAACGACTTACTAAAAAAGGTTCAGCCAAGAAAAGGTTTATTTAATAAAAAAAAATCAAGAAGGATAGACAAGAAAAAATCAAGAATCCA
Organism: Ophioderma brevispina; assembly: GCA_023653785.1. NCBI lineage: Eukaryota > Metazoa > Echinodermata > Ophiuroidea > Amphilepidida > Ophiodermatidae > Ophioderma > Ophioderma brevispina. The sequence continues at coordinate 33,255 of JAMKCH010003149.1, forward strand.
AATCAAGGAGAAGACGATGATATTGAAACACGACCGTCAAGATAGAAACCGGTGACAAGAAAGATATATCAGGAAAAAGCAACATTTGGGTATCTTCTAACGGTTGGTGTTCAAGATCCAAAAAACAGCTGTGAAAAAAATCGTAGGAAGAAAAAGGTATGCAGCAGTTGTTGGTCCGGTTTGAAGGGTTGAAATAAAAGCAGCCAAGATGCTTCCGATGAGTTCGAGGATTTTAAGACAAATCGATCGGGTCGATAACGAGCTTGACAATCCTGGGCAGATTGTGAGGCAGATAGATAGTGTTGCCCCAAAAAAGGATCTTAAGAGATCTTTCCCGATTCTTGGTTTCAACAGAATGTAAAACAAGGATGATAAGAAGATCACTGATAGAAAACCAGCAGCAAACAACTGATACTGAAATAAACATCATAAGTGAAGAACACAATTAAGCCACCCAAAGATCCAACAGTGCTGCAGAGGGCACGAAAGGCAGTAGTGGATATACAAAGCTGGCTACGATGAGTCCATCTTAGCCAGTGACCCGTTGAAAATATCAGACACTTTAAAAAACGAGCGTGGAAAAAACAATAGAGGAAGAAGGGAAAGGAAAAAAGGAGAAGAAGAAGGAGAAGAAGAAGAAGAAACGAAAGGACACTGACCTAAGAAAGTTACTGAAAAAAGAAGTACGGCGAACCCGCAAAATTAGCGTAGTATCAGGCAGAAACAGATAAGGGGTGCGTTGATCTCACAGCTGAAAGAAGAAAAGCCAGAGCTAAAATGATATGCCAAAAAGCGTTTTCGAAATTTCTTTGACTATTGACTTGACATTGTGACCTTGGTGATGCTGAAAGTAATATCACTGAATTTTCCAACTCTTCCATGAACAGTATATATTCCCATTTTTGCCATTAATCCAGTATATGGATTCCCCAGCACCTCCTGGATTCTGAAACTACTTTCTCCAAGGCAGGAATCTCGGCTCTAGATGACCCAACTATAGGAAAATTACTTTTGGTAAATCCAGATCAGTGTGATGGAAAGGGGTAAACGATAAACTGAGTACAATTCTGATGGGTAATTGGAATCACTTATATTCTAAGATCGAGGTGCTGCGTTCGAGATTATGTATATCAAAAATTAGTAAATTTAGATATCGAAAAAATTATAGTTTATAAACTGTTACATTTCTGGATATCGAAATTTGGTAGTATTTGTATCTTTAATAATATTCACTATCAAAAAGTAGCAGTAGTAGTACCCTCAAATGGTGGTAGTTTTTCTGTAGTAGTTCATTCACGTAGTGTTATTGGTTACGATCTGCTTTAGCTTCGATCGTGAACGAGGTGCATGAAAAAACAAAAAAATAATGTTCCGGCCACACTTCCTTTCACATGTAATTATAGCAGAATCTAAATACGCGCGGCGTTACTTTTCATGCCATCTTATGGGTTTCTTGGCCGTTTTTCTTTCACTGTGTTATGGTATGTCTAGGGGAAGGCTGGCGTTGGCGTATTTTTGCCGCGGGAATTGGGGCTTCTGTGCGTATTTTCCGGCCATTGTGTTTGGTACGTATTGACAATGTATTGTAGAATATAACTCTCTGCCAATTCATTTTCGCTTCGTCAAACCTACGCCCGCATTCCAGCCACACAGACACATGGACAACGCACAAGGATATGATCCATATTACGCCATTTTAACGTATATTTCAATGGAAGATTATTTGGTGGTTGCCCTTATAACCAGTATCCAGCTGGGTTTCTTCTTGTAACAGAATAAAAAAAAAGTGATGACCACAAATCTGGTATAATGATTTACGCCATCATAGAGAAGCCCTAGGAAAAAAACTACTATTTGTTCAGCACAGAAGAATGAGTGAAGCTCTGTATTGGCTAATGCCTGAGAGAATTGTAGATAATCAAGATCCTCTGTTGGAAGGGTTAGGGAACTAAGTTGTTGGAGGTTGAAAATTACAGTCGGAGGTCGGTGTGTTATAGCATATAGTTTAAGGTTTGCTAGGAGATGTGAGCGGGTGTTAGGGTTACATAGGTTTAGGATGTAGTGGTTTCTCATTGCAAAATCGCGTTTTGACCGTTTTAGACCGATTTTATTTTCTCTTGATGTTTATTGCTTTTTTCACAAAAAAAATTATGCGCAACTGATATTTAGGCATTACATAAATTGCTGCGCAAAATAACTTAGCGTAAAACTATGGACCCCCACGATAAACTTAAGTGTACGGTTTTCATATTTAGTCCTGTATTATTTCGTCTATACGTCTCTTTTTGGTTTTTATTGTTATTCAAAAGCTCTTTGCAGAATTCTAAAGATTATCAATAAAAGCTGATGACCTCCCATGGCCGGTTTATTAAAGTAGATATAGTCCGCGGGGTCATGTCCGGGCACATAGACGACAACGGAATATAAGCGTGAAAACTAATGTTGGTGAAGAGTCAACTAAATTGAGTGCTTTAGGGCCATTCTTACCCGTGTGGGTGGACTATGATGGCCCGTAAACAATAAAAAACTCTACATTGGTACTATAGTAGTAAAAACATTCAACCATGAAGTGAACCCAACATTGAAATTCCAACCGGTCGTTATTCATTCAAAACATCAGGAGCCAGATCAAACATTTTCTAATGAATATGTTCATTACGGCAGCAACTTATCTTTTCTGAAACCTGTTTTACATCAGATGACAATCGTCATTATTGATTGAGGACGTTTCTGGTGTCTGTTCAGTAGCCGGGCCACAATTTTTTCTGTATTCTTCTCCTTCTATTTTCAAGCGTCATCAAGTGAGTGGGGTCTGTTATGCACATGATAAATTCCAACTTATGTTGGTCTTATCCCAGCAAAGTACTCCATCTATCGGTGCTGAAGGCCCGAAGAGTATGTTCAGCTGCTTTGGCGAAAAAATCTATGTGCTTTGTTTTCTTTAGGAAAATAAGCTATATATGTGAGAATTTTTTGTTTTGTTTTAGTTTTGTTGTTTTGGTGGTTTTTTAGTTGGATAATCCAAATAAAAACACTTCAAAAAATCCCAGCAAGGCTATCTTAAGTGCCACTGAGTAGTTATTCATCAAAATATCCAATTGGATGACCAAATGCCATACCAAAAACAAACAAAAAGCAATATCTCCTAGACCTTAGGGGATAGGATTTTCGCCCGCTTAATAAGTGCAATTCCCGCCCATATTGGGCACCATCTGGATGTATGTATATGTATCGATTCCTTCTGATTACCTAATGATGTTAACGGATCTGATTGGCTTACAGGGATTATACACAAACATGCAGGTACTAGGTTAGAGAAGCTATCAATTATAGTTTCTGAGGGTATAGGAAGCCATCTTGGATACTATAATGAAGAATTCTAATCACATTTTTTAAACATATATCTTATGGTTTTTCAATTAATTTCTTGACTGCCAAAAATGCCAGGATTAGATACCAAATTACCAACCGCAGTCAATGTAGATCACGA
>JAMKCH010003150.1:0-46096 GCA_023653785.1 Ophioderma brevispina
ATTAGCATGGTGAAGTTACTACTTTGGAATGTCTATCATGCAAAATTATTTATAGATTGTGTTTCTGAGTAAGTTGATACAACACTCGCTTTGCCACTCCTGATGGTTCACCCGACCAAACTATCTGGCCCAAGGACTCAAAATTGTGAGTGTGGCCTTGCATAATGTAGTGTAAAAAATATACTTCAAACCATGGCGAATGTAATGGGTCCGGTAGCAGATTGTGAATGGTACACCGAAATTGTCGGGTATGGTCTAGCCCAGGCCTCTCAATGCAAGAAAATCCATTGTGTGAATATAACAAAGAAGTTCAGCAATATTTTAGATGGATTACTGCTTAGTAATAGCTTAAAGGTGTACTATAATCTGGGTGAAAGGTCCTAGTTAAATGAAAACACACAATGGTCCCTAATTTTGGTATACTTTTTTGGATGTAATTAATACTCACCTCCTTATATGAAATGACATTGCTTGCAATGAAGATGAAGTTAACAGACTGAAACAACAACAATGCGGGTGGAGTGGCGAATGGGGTTCATGACCCCATTCGGCAATTCGTATAATACTTGTGCCCATTGGGAGCCGTGGTGACAATAATAATATGACAGATTGTACACCAATCACTACAGGACGTGCCACACTAGCCCGGTATTGTCGTAATGGGCGGCTTCAACGTGAAATCGACGAGTGGGTTCTTCAATTTGATTGGGTAAAAAAACCACTTGAATAGATTGAATTCCGGTCGAATGAAATCTAGGAGATGGCAAATGGGCCATATGATAGTGCAATCACAAGGTTTTTAAAAAAACTATGAGTAAAAACGAACTTGAGTACATGAAAGCTACTTGCATAAAAAGACAGTATGCAACATAAAAATACAACTGAAACAGTTAATTATTTAGAGTGACCGTGACACGCGCGACCGGGAAAGTTTCACCGACCGAAATTGGTCAGCCAAAACAAGCGAAGATCCACTCGATACGATGAATGTTGTGTTGCTCCATTTACAATACGTGTATATCATCTTAGTAAACTGTTTTTCCATTTTGAATGAATTACTGCTATTGTCTTAAAATCCTCCCTAATATCGTGAAACGTATATTTACTTCTAATTCGCCATATTTGCAAAAATTACCCAAAACTCGGGTTTCAAAGCAATGATTGCACCAAAAAGTTTATAAAGAGATATAGCCGTACCCAAGACACTAACAATAACAAGATTCGAATCAGAGGTAGCACTACTCGACGAGCTAATGATCTGAAAATATCAAGCATGTAACAAACAACAGTTGTAAAAGTGGTTGTCCATGCCAATCCCGGTCGAATGAAAGATCACTGCAAAGTAGGCGGGCCAATCTTCAAGCAATCCAGACGACCGGAAAGTAAATAAGAAAGAGGGGGTTATTATCGATGATGCTGAGCGATTCCGTCGCGTGAATTTTTCCCGGTCGACGGAGGCTTTCCATTCGTCCGGGTCCATTCGACTATTGACCGCGTTGGCAAACCAAGTTGTTGGTCGATCTGTACGGAAACTTAGGTAACATTCACAATAGTTGTACTGCCATGGCAGAATTAGACGCCAGTGATTAACGAGGCACATGTTGAAAAACTCACGATTGTAATACTACGGTATTAATTATGAAAATAGAATGTTGAGTGGCATTTGGCTTTCCGCTGTGTTCAATTAACTCAACACTGCTGGTGTAAAACAGAGATGGGTGTTAACAATGCTTAGCGATCACTCAAAAGACGGGCTTTATAATATGCGACGTAGTCTGTCAATGGGTTATCTATTTGGACGTAACGGAATTGACACACGAAAATATTGTGGCAGTGATTGCACATTAAAGGAAGGCGAGCATTGTTTTAATTCAAAATCAATAAAATCAATATGTTTTTCATTCGACTTACCTGTTCAAACAATCACTGTAACAAAAAAGCTACCATTACCATCTTTTACTACCATAAACATAATAAACTTACGCTTACAACAATATATTTTAGGACTTGTCGGAGTATAGTAAGGTTATCCTACCGCTTGGAGTGTTTGCATAAGGTGACCCGTCTGACTCCAATTCTTTCTGACACACTTTAGAATTCGGACAACCTTAACGGGAGTAAACCGTGTGCGTATGCCGTTACGGTTTCCGAATTCATGGGTCACCTTACGTTAACACCTATGGCTTGTGTATCCGTAGGCTACTATACATATCGTGCGATACGGAGACCGTGAATCCCTAGTTCTTAGATTAAATCCACTTGAACTAGGATTAACAGCCAACACACACTCCACTCCATTCAATATAAAAACGTCTAAGTGTATGAAATGAGGCTTGGTGTACCTCACCTTGCATCGAGTATACCCCGTAAAGATAAAATGTAATCGATCCGCTTTCTGTAAGTCATACATCATGTCTAGAGGAAGATGTCATGATTAATGATATTTGGGAAAATTGGTAGGATGGAAAGCTTAAGTAACGTAGATGACATAAACTCAAAAATAAGTTAAAATTGTCCAATTGTTGGAGTATTTTGCCTTTTAATTTCCCGCCAATAGCTTACTCGAAAACGCTTCCGACAAATCCACATCGCAGGCAATACGGGACGTCAAGTGAGGACAATCCATAATTTACGTCGTTGTGACCAATCATATTCGCAGTGTTTGCATTCAATATAATTAAAAACACAACGAAATGAAACAATATTTTTATTTTTTTTATTTTTTTTATATTTTTCTAATTTTATGATTTGTCATAATCCATCATATTACGTGTCAGCCATAACATTCGAGTCAACACGAGTTTTGGTCATCACTGTGACGACACGGATTGGGGGCGCTTTGATCAATGAAGCCGTGGCGAAAACCGCCCGTTTTCTTCGTATGTCAAAAAAGCAAAAATTAAAATGCCTTATTTTGTTAATTTTACATCAAATTGTATTATTTTTAGGGAATCGTGATGTATTACATAGATTTTATGATGTAAGTCAAACTGCGCTGACAAACAATATTGACATATTCCTTAAGAAGAGATAGTACAAATATTATATTGGATGTAAATGCACTTTAAACACTAATTCATTCATTTTATGGCCAGCATAAAAAACATACACATCAAAACGAAAAGATTTTCTTTGTGTTGTTTGGTTCGTCCTGCTGCTGTGCCTTACTCATTTTGTTGTTTTTTTTCCTTGCTAAGGACCCAAATGGAATGAATTTTTTAAAGGCTGTTGGGGCATCAAGGAGAAAAGAACAGATAAGTAGTGGAAAAACTAGAACCAACCCCACAACAAATTCTTGTGCTTGATTGAAAAAAGCAAAAGATATTGCACATTACAGTAATGCTAAAAATTACCAACTGCTTCTCTAAGGTGAGACTGGGATTTTCAAAATGAGCTGGAAAACGAAGAGAAATAAGAATGACCCTAAAATTGACCACTGGCTTTACAGGGAGCTAACATGAGGCCGAAATTGGCCACGCCTTCACAGGAACTACCATGAGTGAATTGACCACTGCTTCTCAAGAGACTCAAATGAATGAATTAACCACTGCCCTTACAGGAGACTACAATGAACTGACATTAACCACTGCCTTCACAGGACTATAATGACATGAAATTAACCACTGCCTTTACAGGAGACTAAATGAAATGAAATAAACCACTGCCTTTAACAGGAGATACAATAACCTGAAATTAACCACGCTTCCACAGGAGAATACAATGGAATGAAATTGACCAATGCTCTTCACAGAGACTAAAATGAGCTGAAATTAACCACTGCCCTTACAGGAGAACTACAATGAACTTTAATTAACCACTGCCCTTACAAGAGACTATAATGACCTGAATTAACCACTGCCTTTACAGGAGACTATAATGACCTGAAATTAACCACTAGCTTTACATGGCACTACATGAACTGAATTAACCACTGCCTTTAAGGAGAATTTAAGACATGAACTGAATTAACCACTTCCTTTCACAGGCAGACTACATTATACACAGAATTAACCACGGCCTTTACGGAGCCTACAAGCCCTGAATTAACCACTCTCCTTCAACAGGAGACTACAATACTGAAATTGACCCATAGCTTTCACAGAGACCTAAAATGAGCTGAAATTGGACCGCTGCGCTTTACATGGATTAATGAGCCTGAAACAAACCACGCGACTGTAAACATCTCTTTTTTAAAGATTATTTTGGGAAGTCTTAATTGTTGCTTTTTTTAAAAAGAACAGGCCTTGTTCTCCTTCCACTCTTAATATTAACTTTTTGTGGTTGTACAATAATACTATATCAAGGTTTTCTACCTTACTTGTCTCACAAAATGTCAATATATTAATATAGCAACCCTACAAACACCGGATGTGAATAATTTTGATTTGAGAAAAACTCAATAATTACAAGCATGAAATCAAGTTGCCCAAAAAACAAAAATCAATACAACTATTATTGACTCGCATTGTGGGGTGTATCTACGCTGGTAAACCTCATAAACTATAAAGGTCGAGTGTAAGATTTGGTTGTTTCGCCTCTAAGCAGGCATGCAACCTCATAAAACTATAAAGGAAAGGTCGGTGGTAAGATTTGTTTTTTCGCCTCTAAGCAGGCATGCCGCAGCTCGCAGAGGTCTAGAAAGCCTTATTTTTAACGTTCCCCGTATGCACAGTCCACGTGGATTTTGAATATTCAGTAGATTGGCACTATGATCTAAAAAACCACTCGTAATCTGTTGACTTTACAAACTTGTACAAAAATGTACATGCATAGTTACAAGAACCATTCTTGTTGATCATCCTTTCAATCAAGAACTAATTTCAATTGATCAACTCGGAGCTTATTTGAGTAAAAATATTGTTAAAGATTACTTTTCAAAAACTTTGAAAATGGTTCACTTAGCAGTTTAGCAAGGCGGAGACCTCTATCCTTGAACCGTACCATATTGGTGCTTTAAAAATATTAACAAATTAACATTGACTTGGGTAATACAGGCAGGAACGGAGCATTTTAAATCAAGTCACTATACTAAACGGACGCTACATATACTATTGAACGGTATAAATAACGGTAAGTGGATGCCGAAAAATGTGATTTGTGTTAACAGGTTCGGTCGATATGACTATTTTACGGGGCCGACTCTGCGCTGCAAAATCACAGCTGTGGGTGAATGGGAGTTATGCAACATGCAAAGCCCCAGGTACAACATGTACTTCCCATTTTGTTTAATCAATACGCGTGGGTTCGATGCGTTGATTTTCCGCCTATGGTCGGAGCGAAATTGTTTCTATTTCCTTTCACTATTTTTTTAATCAGAAATTTGCTTATCTACAACGGGCTTGGAACTTTATCTCATTTTAGACACCATTTTATAATACTACTTTACAATCTAGTAATACAGTCAGGAACTAGCAAATAATGAACATCACTTTGCGCGGAAAATTCCAAATTGCAGTGGAACTCGTGCTCGCTTGTATTTACAGCGATAAATGTCCATCGGGATTTATAGGCTAAGCCGGTCAAGCTTCAAAAAGAGCTTTTATGTTTCGAGTAACCCCTCCCCTCGGTACAACAAAACACAACCACTTTTATCAAGGCCACTTATCTAGGATTATGAAACTGATGGTTGTGGTCAAAAATTTGTGGCCATGGGGTGTTTTTTTGGCCAAAAAACTATTTTGGGGCTAAAAATAAAGAAAACCTGATTTTTTTTTATTTTAAAATCCAAAAAGCCAAAATTTCTGGATCTTAGAACATTTGTTTGAGATCTACATTTTAAACATTGCATAAAAAGGCCAATGATATTTTTTGCTGCACAAAATGCAGTAGAAGAAGTCTTTTGGGGATAGAAAGGTAAATTTTCGGCTAAAATCAACAAAATAGTAATTTTCCTTAAAAATGGAAAAAACCCACATTGTAGGTATAACATAATGATTTTTATAGATTATATTCTGTATAATTGTGTTCAGTGTCCCTTCAGACTTTGCAGCTATATTTACTCTAACAATTGCTAGCCATGTATTTTTGCATAACAATGCCATTTTGGTGAACAATTGAGAATGATAATAAATTCAAAAAAATATATTTTCGACTCAATAACTGAAGATTAAACACTATTGTTAACTTTTTTTGGTAGACTTATGTTGTATTGATTCCCACAAAAATAAGTCTGCCAAACAAAATTGGTGAAATGAAATTAAGTTAAGAGTCCAATTTTTGCCCTAAAATAAGCAAATAATGCAAAAAATGCATTTTTGGCAAAACGTTATATTTGATATACACTAGCTTAACTTTTTTCTGCACAAGCTAACAACAAAATTACATTCAGTTTCACTTCTTACATCTGCAAAATTTTTTGAAAAGTTACCATAAGTAGTACCCCGGGCCGTTCCCCAAACTTTCTAAAAATGCAAAATTTTCTTAGTAGTCAAAAATAATGAATTGTGTTAAAGTTGCTCGAAAATCAAAATGGCGCATGACCTACTGGAAACTAACTTGTTAGTTTTTTAGCCTTAACCACCGCTTTGTGTGTGTGGTTTTAGTGTCTTCAAACATTTTGTACGTTTTCCTTGTTTTTGAACTGGTAAGAAAAAAAGTTGTCAAAGAAGGCCAAAATAAAAATAATTTCCGTTTCGCGCTAGCTTTTTTCGACTAAAAAATATCGCAAAGCTCTTAGGGTCTTGGCTGTTGGAAGCTGAGAGCAACCCAAGTACATGTTTTTTTTTCCGTAAGGAAGTTTTCAGACTTTCCTGTAGTCGGATTGTAACAAGGTCAATCACACTTTTTTGAGTCAATTCCGAACCCAATTTTGAAAGGCATTTCTTGTAATTGGCTGTGGACTTGTGATTTGGTTTGGCTGCTGCACACTTTGCATCCTTGCTATGGCCTATCCTGCATGTTCGATTCGTTTTTTTTTCCTAATTTTATTATTGTAAAGTGCTACAATATAGACGTATCAGCAATATATAAATGGTTAATATGTCCACACCAATTGAAATTCTTTTAATTTTACAAATTGCATTTGCACTTAATAGCTTAATTTCTCAGTGTGTAAAATCTCAAAATTGACATTTGGAAACCCAGTTTTATTCAGGTAGGGGTAACGAAACATGTTAAAAGGCATTCACTAAATGTAAGAGGGGGGAAACAATAAAAAAACGACAATTTAGGGAAATTTCTGAAGACAACATGAAAATAATGAAGAAGGCAAAGAGGACAACCTGAGAAGGAAATGAGGGGGGGAATAAGACCATTTCACAAATAGAATCGTCCAGGACAAAACAAAAGTCCTTCTTTTTGGCCAATATTGATCATACACTAGCTTGCAACGCTCCTATAATTGTCCCAAAATATTTCATTTTTGCATTAATTTATACTTTTTTGCAATTTTGGTGGACTTGAGCATTTGGTGTGTTTCTTATAAAATCATTTGGATGAAATGATTTAATAAAATGCTGTAATTTTTTACCCCGAAGAACCGGACCTGTGCCCCTTTCCTGTAGCCTTATATCAGGGAGTGTATGATTATCTGTCAGGGGTTAAACCGGGATTTCAGAAAAAGAAAATGCCCATTATCGGACATAACACCAATAGGCCTCAATCGAAAAAATTCCATAATCATTTTTTAATTTAGAATTGAAAGATCTTCAATAAAGGTGCATGGTTCCAGCATTAAAATGAAATTCCTCTTCGACCCTCGTTAAAGAGCAAGATTTACATACTCTCTAATTTCTTAGATTAAAATCTATTATATTATTAATATTTCACGTCTATTTTTATTACAATTTTAATCTATCTTAATTTGTCCTTAATAGCAATCCAATTAGATTAATTTTTTACTCTAAGAATTTAGAGATACCTTAAATTTGCTCGGGAGGAATCTTTTTATGAAAATAACACCCTTTTTTCATTTTCTCAGTACATTAGTGAATGGACCCTCGCTAAACTTAGTTAAAAAGGTGATTTTGCAAGCATGCCCCGAACATGAAGATGATGTAATTAAATCCAAACAAATTCAGCTTTGAAAAGACAATATGACAAAACAAATACGAACATATGAAAATATGAAAAGGCAAAACCCTAAAAGAGCTAAACAGGCGAAAACCCCCCGATTTTGCGAATGGAGCGAAAAGAAAATAGTTAGGGTTTTTTTGCCCCCAAAATAATTTGGGTGTTTTTTCCTATTTACCAGTCACAATCACAACTTTTAAAAAAAAAGTCCACTTTTGCCATTATTTTGGCAAAGCATACAAAACTTTGTAAATCGCACAAGATTTTTTTTATATTTCAAAGCAAAATCAAATTGCTTTATATACATGTGAAATCTTAATGCCAAGTAAGTAACTACAAACGGCCAAGAAACCCATAACACTTACTGACAAGTAGCTATAACACTTTCTACGTCCACAGATTTTAATTCAAGTTGTACAATTTTATATTCCTCTTTACAGTGCCGTGGTTATTGTCATTATAGTAAATGTATGTGAGTTGTAACCTTCTTCTTTTTATCCAAGTGGATGTCTAGTCTTGGGTAAAGTGGGAAATGCCAAATTGACGCAAATTTTAAAAAAGTACGTTGCCATTCTTTGCAAAAGCATACACATTTTGTAAATCGTCGCAACAAGATTTTTTAAGATAACGTAAAAAAATCACACAATATTCCATAAATCACACAAGATTCTGCTAACTCAAATCACAAATTCAAAAATCAAAATTTTGTGAACTCGCCAATTATTTCTCATAAATTGCACAAAATTATGTTTAAATCGCAACAATATTCTGTTTAAACACAATGTTCTGTTAAATCGCACACAATTCTGTTAATGCCAGATTTTCCATAACATTCGCAACCAATTACATCCAATTCGCATAAGAATTTGTAAAATTGCACGGTATTCCTTAAAATCACATATAGGGCTGATTGAGTCTTGAGAATGATGTTAAAAAAAAAATCTTGAGGAATTTGGAGAATTGAAATGAAATTTCAAGATCAATCTCAAATCGCATAAAATTTCAAAGAATCCCGGTTAAATACATGTATCTTTAGATTTTTTCATAGACTGATTGCGATTTCCCACTTTTTCCCCATGACATGGGGCTTTTTTGAAGAGCTGGTTGAGGTATTACAGAATGTACATAGTCTCTAAATCTACTTTAGATAGGACAATGTTACACAGATCTCAAAATCATATTTCTGCCCAGAAATGCATGTTTTTAACTAAATTGGCCCAATTTGACGTGTTACTCATACCTAAACTGAATGCCAATGGTATTTCAATTATTTTCATCAGCTATATTTAGAGCATAAACATGGATGTTTTATTCTCCAAATGCATGTCCTAGCACTTCATAAACTGGAATCATGTATCACTGAACTCAGTGGGCGACTGGATACCAAGAATATTAAAAAGCTCAATCATAGCAGACTGAATTTTTTATAGGCTGGAACATCGTCAAGGACTCAATAAACTCTCACCTGTGTAACCAAAGTTGGTAATGACATTATTAAACCAAGTACTTCTGTGCACACTTATGAATAATTTTTGATGATCACATGTCCATGACTCAGCATATCAACTCTCTTATTCCTTCTGTTAAACCTTTCATTAAGAAACTCCGTCGTATCGCCAATATCTTGACCGACAAAGCATCATGTTGTTAGATCATTAATCTTGTCTCGCTTAGACTAATGTAATGCCCCCCTTATGGTTCCAAATCCAAGGATCTCGACCCTCTTCCACTCACTCCAAAACAAAGCTGTGAAACCCATTTTTAATGCAGGACGGCGTGCTAGTCCATCCCCTCTCTTAATAATCGTCACTGGTTACCTATACGTGAGCGGATAATATATAAGTCTGTCTGTTATTTTTTCAATTCCTACAGAGAAGTGGCTCCGAAATACCTAGCATATTTTAATTCATATAAAGCAAATGTCACACTGGTCCAGTCACAAACACGACATCTATGGATAAAACACTTCTACTGTTCAATGTTGGCAAAAAATCGTATGGCGACAATCATTTTATGTGTCTGCACCCGTTACTATGGAACAGCCTCCCCAAAAACATCAGGGAGCTTGTACCATATCTAAAGCTTCAAAAAGGGCCTGAAGTCCAATTTGTATCCATCATATAACTCGTTTGTTTTGTAATCTTCGTTGGCGCTTTGATCATTTTTGGAATGGCCGCCATTATAAATGCTGTTTATGTATGTATGTTTTAATGTGTAGCTAAAGTTTTAGAAACCTATTTGAGAGAAATGTATATTTTCACTCAATATCACATTTTAAACAAATGATCCCTTCGGAGGGGTCGTAGAGAAAAAAGATAATGTCTTATATAAAACAAGGCATTTTTCAACATGCAATTAAAGTAATCCACCCGAAAGAGGTAAACCTATTAAATTTGCAGGAAATCGGAATAGTATGAAAGTGAAGATAAATGTTGTAGAAATATTCTAAGCGAAATTTGATAGAAAAGGAAGAAAAGAAGTGGGTTAGAGGTGTAGAAAACAACAGTGTTCCAAAGATAGGAATCTCCATCCATTACGTGTTGTAGTGTAAGTGTCTTGTGTTTCCTTTTAGGTTGCTTTTTGGTATTATCTATAAAAAACTTATGGGTTGTTATACTCGTAACTCTAACTTGTGTTCACGAACATGCTATATAAATCTGATTTTTGACGATTTTTTTTTGATTTTTTTTTTTATTTTCGGTGAGCAACCAAGTACAGGGATTTCTTTTCACTTTGGACCTAAACACACCTGCTAAATGTTTTACAGGCTTCTCCCGACAATATATGATAGATCTATAAAAACAATGATTGCTCTACCGAAAAAAATTTGGTGCTTTTGTCTATCTTTCTTAGAGGAAAATCCAATTTTTCCGTATTTTTTAGCCAAAAATAATAGACTTTTTTTCCCAAAAAACACCCAATTAATACACTTTTACCACAAAAAAGTAGCATCTTGACTATTCATGCAATCTATAAAATAAAGATCTATGATTAAACAAAATACCCACCACATCAGTCCTAGTGTTTTTGGCTAAAAAAATAAAAAAATCGTGATTTTCTTAATTTTTAGCCCAAAATAGGTTTTTGGCCAAAAACACCCTGCCACCAATTTTTTTACCACAACCAATTAATTTCGTAAATTCTACCTTATTATCATTCGAAAAAGTGGTTTTGGTTGTATTTTGTTTTGTACCGAGGGGAGGGGGTTCCCGACCAATTTGCAGTTCTGACCGCTTCCACTACATGTTTTATCAATCGCAAACTCTGACGCTGTCGTGCATGTATTTTTAGGACCAAAGAGAAAAATATTGTACTAATATGTCGTATTAAACTGAAGATCCGGCCACGAAGAGCGTGCCGACATAATTGACACAAACACACACAGAAATGTACTCCTAGTCACAATTCTTTAAACGTATTAAACAGTAACCACATAAATATAAAAGTGTGAGCAAAATTTGCACGGCCAAATGAAATAGTTCAAGTCTAAAGAATGATTGTATTTCTGATTATTGCAGAAAGAAAACATGTAATGTAAACAACCCAAAATTAAGTTTAACGCCGTCAGAATGCTAACCCCACTGATTCAGCAAATTATGGGTAACTGTACCCATCATAGCGGTAATCATAAAACAATTGTCTCGAATGACATATGGGTGAGCAGTACTCTTAGTAAGAAACGTGGTGATCAAAATGCATGTTGAAAATGGTAAATCACATGTTAATGAACTTTCAAGTCTTTCAAAGGACAATGTTCACAATAACCATAATAAAATGAAGTAGATAATAGTGTGGTAACGTAAATAACTTAAAATTCGATTACGTCACAAACAAAAGGCTACGTACTTAAAAATAACACTAGTGGGCCCAATGGTATATATCGTTAGCCAGTCTGGAATGCCAGAGTCTAATGTCCTGTTTGAGGGAATTTAAAATGTGGATGTTAAGTCAAAATTTCCATATTTTACGCCATGTCTGAAACGTGCCGGGACGAGTCTATTCACGTAGCGAAATACATATTCCTGGCTAACAATTAGAAAAGATAGAAATAGGCACGGGGAGGAGTGGCCATATACATTCGTGATGGCATTTATTAAGTAAAGATGAAAGGAGGGTTGATATTGACAAGATTGATAGATGATGATTTGGAATCCTTATGGATTGAAGTAAAACAGATGTATACCAGACCCATAATTATTGTTACTCATTACAAACCACAAACAGAAGGGGTTGGTTATTTTGATAGAATGGCAGAAATTATGGATGCTTTGATAAACGAAAATAAGGAGATCTTCCTTCTCTCGGTGATATTGAATTATGATTTTTTAAGAAAAATTCATTTACTAATAGTATGTCATTTTTCAGGATATCTTAATCTGCAACAAATTGTGACTAAATACCACACAAGATATAACCTCACAGCGTACACTTATTGACACTACGAACAGCAAAAAAGTGGTACCGAGACCCGTGTACTCCACAAATGTTTTCGTGATCACTCGATTGTTCAAACATGAGAGACACTAGGTACAACCTACGAAAATAAAGATATATGGCTAAAGCAGGGCGGTATCCCGCCCTGCTAAGTGGGGGGGGGGGGGGGTGGGGGGGGTGCCAAATCCGATGGGCTACAACTGAAAAAATATTGGAACACTTGATGCAATAATTGAGCATTGCCATGTTCCAACATGAGATTCGAATTTGGTCATCATAGGTCTTAGAAAAAGGGCAGAGTTCTTCCCTTTTTACCAAATTCTTTCCCCACATCCCACAATCAATGTTGGTGGGGGCCGGGGAAGCGTGTTGACACAATGACTCGGATCGACATTGAATTGGGGAGAGGGGGTCACCTTTTCCCCTAAATCGGTCAAAGTGACCACATTTTTTTTCGAGACTTGTAGAATGGCTGCCACCGGCCCCCACCCCCCCCCCCCCCCGGCGCGAAGCGCGGAATCTCTGCATTTTATCATGGCAATCAAGCTTTTTCCCATGTAGTTGATATGAAGTTGGTTCATATCACTCCTTTCTACATGCGCTGGAAAGAGTTCCTTCAGGACAATAATATTAGACCTGACGAGCACAGCGAGCCCGAAAATGGTTAAAATCGTTTGTGGATTTGAACAATGTTTACCTTTTCAAAAAAATCGAAATATTATTACCACGTTCATGGTTCTAAGCGGGGGGCGATCGCCCTCTCAAGCAGGGGGGGGGGGGATCGACAACTGAAAGTGGAAGTTGACGGCTGCAAAGACAGCCATGGTGCCATTCAGTCCAAGCAGCGGCGTGTAGGGTTTTTTCCCGACCTTCCCGCGCCAAGCGCGGAACCCCTGCATGATCTATTTCATACACACTTTTGAAATTTGTTAATGTTTTACCTTAATATAATGTTTACAGTTATGATAAACGTATTCAAAGAAAAAAATATAGGTCCAATTAGGTTTGTTTGCATTAAACTACATTTTAAGTTTTCAAAGAGTTCATGTATATTAAAGGTGCAACGATAGAAGTTCACATATCATTGTCTCCTAAAAATCGAATTCTGATTTTTTGCCCGTGATGTAAAGCTTTCCCATTAAAAATCCCCATCTAAAGGATTGCTGAGATCTTTTCTTCTTTGGGTACAACAATTGTGGAGTTTCAAATTCGTATAGGAGCAATACTAATCAGCTATGTTTTCCATGTGAAATATCAGTCTCAATCACCTTTTTTTCTCTCTTTTAAGACATTTCTGTAGCATAAATCCAATGTCCGAATCTATATGAATGTCTAATCTCTTTAAATACTATTATACAAATCTTTGGTTGACTCAAAATCTCTCGTTGCACCTTTAGCTGCATAAGGGATGGTCTTGAGAGGGGATTTCCCCGTCCGCGCGAAGCGCGGTAACCCCTGGCAATTTCACTTTCCAAAACAAAACACATTTCTTATGCAAATTTGAATAGCCCAATTGGAACTTTACAAGCTTTTACAAGTGGTTTAACTTGATAATTCAAGGTATGATCAACGGTCTTAAAATCTAGTTGAATGGGTTAGGTTTTGTTTGAATTAACCGCATACAGTGGGTCATGAGGAGTTCATATCCAGCGCGCAGGGTTGGGTGGGCCCCTCTCACGCTCACATGGAACCGCTGCAACAGTTCACTTTCAACAACACTTTCTTATCGCCAATTTGTTTGGAATTTACACCGTAGTGTATCACTTCATAAATGCTTCTATCGATATGATCAACGATCTTAAATCAACCCGTTCGATCGAGCGCCGTTTTGGAGATGTGTACAAAGTAAACGCTTCCAGCTTTTAATTGCTGAGGAACATGCCCATCTTTTATTGTTTTGCAAAAAGCCGTCTAAAAATTTAGATCCCTTAGAATAATTATTTCAAGGTAATGCCTTTCTACGGTGTTAATACAAAATGTCCATGGATACTGCTGACCCTCAACTCGACATTTTCTTTTCAAACGTATTTTTTCTGACCTAATCGTAATACTCATGATTTTGACTACATATTCGTAAAAATGATAGCAATCGTAAAAAAAGGAAAGCAGAATATAGGACCACACCTCCCATTTTTCTCCCATCCAGTGGAGTCCAGATAAACCACATTTTGCGTAAACGAATAGATACCCTTCACTCATAATGTCAATGATATTCTTCCTAAAAGTGGTTTATTGTGGCACTGGCATGTTAAAAGTATAACAAAAGATTCTGCTCAAAGCACTAACAAGATACGCCTATACGTTTTTTTTCTTCACCATTGTTTTGCAACAAAATATTGTACAAAATGATCTGGATCAGAGAAAACTTGTACGGATCAATAGCATGTATGAACAATTTGAAACAGATTTTGGATGAGAGTTCTCTGCATAAAATATTGCACAAAATCAATTTGATTCAGACGGAACTTGCATTGGTCCATGACATGTTTTAAAAACGAATTTGAAACAGATAAACTTGTATTTTGATAAAGTTTTTTACTACAATAGGTTTGCACAAATCGCACTTGTTCTAAAGCACGTTGATTTGCCCAGAACCACAAATAATTAAATTATGTCGGTTTCTTAGTTTTTAATGAGTTCCGCCTTCAAACGGGATTTTCCACCCTTGAATTTAGAATTGTCTTCATTTTTTTTCCAGCTTGAGAATACTTTTGAAATGTTTACAATATGTAAAATTAATAATCTGATATATATTAATTGATTAAGATTCATACAAAATGATGGAACTGACCGGGTAAAATAGATCACTTACAATCTATCACAACTGCCTAATTTCTTCATCACCATTTTTCACAATCATTTTTCAACATAGATAATAGAAAATATCCCAATTACGACTACATCAACTTCGTCTCAGGTCGGGTCATTTTTTGTTTCATCATTACCAATTGTTTTTAATATATGTCACATGCGTAACAACATCAGTGAAGACCCTTTCATAACAACAAGCTTCATGTAATCGTACGATTTAGGACCAAGCCAGATTATTCCCACGATACAGCGAAACCTTGTAAAGGGCCAAATTAAACAAAAAGTACAAACAATACAGCTCTTGCAAGTGCAAAAGAACTACACAATAATGGGTAATATAAAGGAGTTAGATCTAAAGCCAGATTACACATGAACATAGAAAGAGAGCGAGCTCCGACCATGACCTTAGACTTCGTAAGGAAATGGTGAAAAAACTAAAAAATCGAGAGGGAAAATTGTCGAGATCCGACAACAACCCCAACCGACCGCAGTCACATGAGAATGATAACAATTTCAACTGAAATAATACGTGTAAAGCTACCAAGCACAAATTGCACTCCTACATCCGAGGTATCAGCTGTAATGATACAAACCTCTCTCAATGGAAAGGGGGCACCATGAAGAGTCTTACAGCCAAAAAGGAATGACTGAAGCAATTGCAAAACACGGCTGGAAGAGATACCACCGTGTAAGACTGTAATTAAATGAACATGAAACGATTGAGTATGACCTAAAACAGGAGTATTAACTCTAAGTTTGATAAATCAACCAACAGACAAGAAGATGGAATAGAAAGAAACTTAAATGTAAATTCTGATAATGCACAAGTTTGTCAACCAGGAGGGAGTGCAAATGCAATGCATAATTGAACGAGAGAACCAACTCAGGGCTCCATAGTGAGTATCAAACGCTGAATTGCAAATCCCAGGGTAATCAGAAAACAAGTGGCCCAGAAAAAACAAGACTCTGGCGTATATAATGTATGTCTAAAGAGATATAAAAGTCAATTGCGGGAAGACTCTTTTCCTAGCTGATATAAGACCCTTTTGGTGTGCATATTTCTGTGAAGGGTAGATGCAGATTTAGTTGCTATAGGGATAGTAAAGAAGTCAATACAACACTGCTGAATCAAATGATTCTCTAAAAAACCAGGTGCCTAAGAAATGCTCAAATGGAAACATAAATGGTCATTGGTGACTTCATTACCGTGAAATAAATTGCCAAGACCATGCAAAGCGAATCTAGTATTATCTGAGTCCTTTGTTTTGATGTTGTTATGGTCCAACCTATGGAACCACAGTTTTGAAGGCCTAACAGACAGGAGTCAAATTAGTTTAGTTATCACTTCAACCCTAATATGATTGACGAAGTATCATGTTATTTGTGCTCATTTAAAAGCAATAATGGCACATTTTTGAAGAGCGCCCCCAATTTTCAAAATTTGATTTTTGGCACAATTACGGTTGGTGAATGTCTAAGGAACTATCTATCGAACGAGAATGGCTTAAAAATGCGTATTTATCATAAAGAAGCGATTTTGTAATAGAATTTGGATCCCAGTGGAATTAAGGGCAGAGCTGGAATGCTACGTTTATGCCGTCCATGATGAAATAGTGCCAACCCACGAAACCCTCAGGTCGAAAAATAACCTCTAACTTGACTTGCCTAACCATTAAACAACTAATGGATGAGCGTAGACACGTACATGGCGCTATTTCCCTGCTATTTCACCTTGGAAGGGGGGCCGTTGAACTTATTATCGGGATCCCGATATAATTAATTCTAATTACAAAATTCCTTCGTTTGTGAGACCACATTTTCGATCTTACATTCACCGGTTGTTTACTAGCGCGGTTATCAATTGCTTTTTGAAAAATTGGGGGAGGGGCCAACTCTTTCAAAAAATGTGCTAATATTGCTTTAATTACAATCGCCACAACATGTTGCAATGGGAATTAAATTACCTCGTTGAAACAAGTAAGGGCTATCCAACCAAAAAGAGACACAACAGAAACGCCACCTATGACAAAATTAAAGCCAACCTGAGAAAGATAAATGGGGACAAAGAATTGGAAACTAAGAATACTGAAGAGCTTGTGTACACCAGAGAAATTACGACCTTCTTCACAACTTGTCCCAAAGAAGAACCAATCTACTAAAAAAAACCGTTATTGGCTCACAAATAAACACAAAATATGAGGAGGAAACAAAGACTGGAAGATTATCATAATAAGAAACTGAACGAAATCTAGAGCACTACAAATAGTGCCAGAGAGAGACTAATCTAGAAGTGAGATGGGCTAGAGAGAACTTTGAAAGAAATATCAAAAACATTAGGATGACCCAAAAAGCTTCTTACGCCTACGTAAGGTCTAAACAAAAAGTCAAGGACCAGTAAGTGCCTTGAAAACTGACACAGGCAGTGTAATACCACAAGGACAACCTACTGCAGAAGCACTTAACGACTTCTTCTCGTCTGTATTCACAGAAGAGAAACCAAATGTTTCCAGTCCTGAGACATATATCAAGGACCGGGTGAGGAGAAACAAAGGATATGGAAATCACTGCCAATCTGTCAAAGATACTGAAAAACCTGGACCCCTCCAAAGCAGCAGGACCAGACGAATCCCCCATCTATCCTCAAACAATGTGCTGATGAATTGGCTGCCTCAACGCCTGTATGTTTACAAAGTCCTCTCAAGAAGCATTGTTCCAAACGACTGGAGATCTGCCCACTCGTACGATCTCAAAACAGGTTCAAGATCCAAGCATCCCACTATCGCCAATAAGTCTGACGTCAATCCCGCTGGGAAAGTATTAGAAAGCCATTATTATAGAACATTTCAAGCACCTTGATAAGTTTAGTCTAATACGCGATCACAACATGGGTTTAGGAAAGGAAAATTGTGCACTAAAATTCATAGAATACCTGGAAGTGATCACAAGCGCAAAGATAAGTGGAACAACCAGTTGATGTTCATATATCGAGACCTGACAAAGGCCTTCGACACCTCACCACAACACAAAGACGGTACAAAATCAAAATCACATGGCATCGTGGTAAAATTCCAACTTGGAGTCGAATCATGGCTGGCTGGCCGCAAACAGAAGTTAGTCACTCAAGGACGAGCCGTGTGGAAGAGTAACCAGGCAGTGGTGCAGGGACAGTGTTTGGGGACCACTCTGTTTCCTATATATATATGAACGATATGGAAACTGCCATTAGCGCTACCGCCACAATAAGCAAATTGCAGATGACACCAAACTAGCCTCACCCCGTGTCAACAATGAGACATCGGATGCATGCAAGATGATTAGACCTACTTCAATGAATGGGCAAAACCTTGCAAATGCATACAATGCAATAAATGTGGAGTTATGCACTTTTTTTGGATATCACAATCGTCACAATTTTAATCAATGGCAACACAAACATTAAAGAAAACGGTCGAGGAGAAAGACTTGGGCATATCCAAACAACAAATCATTGAAGGTCCGCAACCGCATGTTGCACCGCCGCAAAGAAAGGAAATGAGCCTTGGGGATGATCAAACGAAATTTTGCCTTTTTTTTTCGATAATAAAGAATCATCCTGAAATTATACAAACCACTTGTTCGTCCCCATCCGATAGGCAATCAAGCCTGGCAGCCTTATCTGGAAAAGACCAAGAAAATCTTGAGAAGTCCAAGCTAGAGCAATAAAATCATACCAAGTCTTCAAACATTTTATCAACGAGCAGCGATTACACCGACTTCATCTACTACCCTGGAAAAGAGACTGAAGAACCAGATCATCATCCAAACCTCAGGGATTAATATCAAATTGGTAAGATCCATCCATAGAACCCTCTTTCAAAGAGCAGTTTATATTCAGCACACACGCCGGGTATTCACCAAAAGTGGGGCCAAATCCAAATCAAGACTCGACTTAAGAAACAATTTCTTCAGTCAGCGAGTGTTGGATAGCTTGGAAATAAACTAAGCAGAAGTGCTGTCCAAGCGCCCACACTCCTTTGCTTTAAGCAGGAATTAAGTAACTTGGGTTTTGAAATGGACCAAAATGGCCCCAAACCCTGCCACACTATTAGTCACATGAAGATGGTGAAGTGTGTCCATCTAGGTTCGTCATACCACACTGGCGAACTTGCGTGCGTAATTGCAGTGCTCGAATTACTGACTCTGTCCAGTATACTATGTATTGCGGTACTGCCCCGGTTAATTTATTTTTACTGCAGCTGCATCAGGGTACGTTGAGTTGCTGCAGCATGATCGATATATCGGACTGTACTGCACAGTGCAGCGAGGTAATGAACGAACCTTAAGGTTTGTCTAGTTAAGGTATGTCTATACCGTGTGTCCAAAAAAACCCGCCACACTTGAGTTGCAGGCCCCTAGTTTTGAACAAAAGCACGTGACTACTTTATCTTTGTTGTAAGGTATGATGGGACTGTAATCTAATACCCTGAAAAAGTTTAATAAAGTAGAGTCAATATGTTGTAAGATATGACCCCAGAAATCAAGTAACCTGCAGGACCCATTTAACCAAATTGAGCACTATTAACTGCAAATACGGCACGGAACTTTCTCGGCGCCCAGAACCACCAATATAATCTCTATTCCAACCACCATTTTCTTTTTTATTTTAAAGACAACTATGCAACAGATACTAACATTATGAAGTTCCATGGTATAACGCTTAAAACAATCTGCTTTTAACCACTAAAAGATGGAATAGGAATGTATGATCACAAACTCTTCTCCTTGTATTGTTCCCAAAGAAGAAAGCATGGATTAAGGCTAATCATTCATCATCATTTTGTGAAGGCAGCACAAAGAGTATCTTAAACCAAAATTTATGACAGAATGAATATACTGTATGAATAGATTTTTATTGATTTGTGTGAAAACAGAGGTGTTACTTCAGAAGTTGAGATATAGCCAACATTTTTTAATAACAAGCAAGTTGCAGCCCAACGCAGTTATCAAATTTATGTAATGTGGAGTTTGTCTATGACTTAATCATTGTTTTATATCGTCTTGAAAAACATATTTTATCACCACTAATTAATGTTTTAATCCTTATCAGTTAAGTATTATTAGGTTTTAAATGCAGTCATTTGACCCAGTAAAAGTTGTTTCTGCAAAGAATTTGGGGCGCAAGTCATGTTGATTGCAATCAATATTGTTGTTTGGCCATTCGGGTTCTCTTCATTGCCATGGGCGTGTGGTTTCCAGCTCCTCATTTTGTAAAAATGGTTCTGTCGGTTACTTGATTGTTGGGGGGCATATCTTAAAACCATGACCCTACCTTATGAACTTTTCAGGGATATCCGCTAACAGTCCCAATCTTTTTCCTTACAACGCAAAATAAGAAGATCACATGCTTTGGTACAGTTCATTAAGCATTGAAAATGTCCTAAATTCAGTTTCCAGAGAGTCGCGTTAAATGCATATCAAATTTTGTTATAGAATTGTTAGATGTAATTATGCTCCTTCCATTAAAATAGCAATTTTTCCATAAATCCTGTCCATCAAAATTATATCTGACGGGCAATTAGATCCCGTAGAAGACCAGTATTCATCTCAAGGTATGCCCTTTCTTATTACACATTGGACAATGTCCAGAATTAAGGTCCAGAGGACGCGGTTTATATATCTTTTAAAATTATATCCTTTTGTATAGTACTCTGAAATCACCTAAAATGTCAACAATGTCAATACACCCTCAGAAAAAATGCAACTTAGAACCTTTTCACTCTATATGGAACCTCAAGAATGCAACCCTAAAAAATGGGGTTATTAAAAATCTGAGAGAACACAAAAAGGTTCCGAACAGAACCATCACGGTGCTATACATGAGTTAAAGGACTCTTTTAGTTCGTTGAAGAACTCTACGACGAGGTTTCTACAGAGACAAGTTTAGATCTCTTCTCCATTTTTTCCGCGAGGGTGCAGTCAGTTGTAATTTTATGAAAAGGGTTTGGCAATAAAGCATATTGAATCAACAACTATAAAAAAAAATCAACATTAATGTTTGACAAGAGTGGGTGCTGGTCGCATTTCGTAAACAGGCAAGACAAAAACCTTGTCGGGCAATTTTCTGAAAAAGCGTATAGGATACAAGGTGCAGTTGGTAGGCCTATTATATAACTTCAAGCCTGCAACTTTTGTGTTTTGATATTTTCAATTTCTGGTCAAATTAAGGGTATTTAAGCGCACTTCTATCAGAATCAGGAGAAATCAGTGTTTAGAAACGGTAATTCCGCATTTTCCACGCATCCACGCACACGAATGACTTGGCTATTTCTTTTCCTCCCCCAATTGGGCTGAAAGTTTTTCCGAATTCGCGCATTACGTACCCAAAATATTATGTCGCCCAACAGCTTTCCCTCCTTACCAAACCTCCCCGGCCCTCTTTAATTTCACATCATACCAAATAGGCTAAAAAAGTACATAATAACGCAAGCCGTTTGCCATCAAGCACTGCTATCACTCAACCCCGGAAAAGTTTGAATAAAAAAACAACGGCACATAAAAACACATAGCGAGCGGCGAATCTAATTTTCTAGGGTGGTCTATGCACATATTTTTTCAACACATATTCTTACTGTTGTGATAAATAGATTGTTCAAGCTTCGTTTACTCCACTCCTCTCTATTGAATGGAACATTCAACATCCATATGTTACACACACTCAATAATGGCACATTTTTTTTGAAGAGCGCCCCCATTTTCAAAATTTATATTTGGCACAGTTACGTTTTGTGATTATCTAGGAACTATACCTGCAACGAGAATGCTAAAATATGCGTATTTATCTAATAAACGATTTGTAATTAGAATTTGGATCCCATATTGGACTTACCGGGCCACTCGAGAAAAAAAACCTCTAACTGATTTGCCTGAACCAATAAAACACTATTGGAGAGCGTAGACACGTACATGGCGCTATGATTTTTCTTTTCCTCCCGCCTATTTACACATTGGAAGGCCGTTTCCATCCAGCAGCCTGTGAAGTATGACCTTTGGATCCCGAGAATAATTATTCTAATTACAAAATTCCTTGCGTTTTGATACACAACATTCGACTTAACCATTCACAGGTATGTTTTACTATCCAGTTACCAATCAACCGTGTAACATCTCAATTTTTGAAAAATTGGGGGGCGCTCTTAAAAAAAATGTTCTTTGAAATACTTGATGGGGATATCCCAACGCCCCTGGTTGGAGCAACCGGAGAAGATACGGCTGCGCATAGTGCTTGCTTAATCTTGCTGGTTAGTTTTCCCTTGTAGATAGCGGTTGATGCGTTTTTGATAATCAGGATCTGTTATATTGGTGAGTGCTACGGGTAGATTGTTCCAATTTCCTTATTGTTTTGGGGAACAAAGGAATATTTATAACAGTCTTTTTGAGTTCTGATGATTGAATAGGAGTATATGCGAATGCCGTGATTGTCGCAGAGCTGGCTGCAGAAGGTTTCCTATGGGCAGTGATAGGTGACCGAGTCCTGGCTAAATGTTGAAAAATGCAAAGTCGAGACGTAATGAGCCTTCTTGATTGCAATGAGTTCCAGTTTGAGTTCATTTAGAATGTTATGGCATAACTGGTGTTTTTGTGGTATAATCATTAATAATGAAACGTGCAGCCATTCTTTGTAAGGACTTCATTTTGTTTTGTTCTTAATGTTAAGGATCCCAGACTGCCGAGGCGTATTCCAGTAATGTCTAACGAGTGATTTGTAAGCTACTGCCTTTGTGTCTGGTTACATGAATATAGGTTACGCTTTATGAAGCCTAATGAACGGTTGGCTTTTGCACTTATCTCCTGTATGTGTTTGTTTCCAGTTTAATTTATTTATTTATTTTGTCTAATATTGCTTTAAGGTCTAACAAAAACAAGCAATGGTAAATAAGAAGTCCGGAGTGTTTTCACAAAATTTTCAGAAAATTACATTAAAAAACGATTATGTTGTTTAATTTGCTCAACTTTGTCATTTTGCTACATTTATATATTTGTAGTCATGAAAAAAAGAACAAGAAAACATGGTGTGATTCGCCATACGCGAAGCGGTCGCGCGCGTTAAGTTTTGAGAAAAGACCATAACGGGCAAATGGCGTAAGCCTATTTTTGTTTGTTTTGGGAAGTTTAATTTCGCTCTAAATTCAATGGAGTTGGTGAGTCTTTTGTACTTTCTGCCTTTTCCAGGTATTTTAAACAAATTGGTCGAGACGATCACGTCATTTCTTTCTTTAAACAGTGTCATCTCCTCTCTCTTTCTTTTCTTCTGTAGAATGTATCCTTTCCAAACAAATTCCGGCGTTCGGGGGGGGGGGGGTGCCAAGGCACGCCCCGGCACCCCCCCTGGATCCGCGCCGGTATAGGGCATTCTATTACAAAAGAATTAGGGATTTTCAAGAATTTTAATGTTGATGGCTTTGTAGCTGAGCTGAGAATATAGATTGGGACTTTAATGAAGACGAGTCAGTGTCTTTGAATTGGGGATAATCTACAGTATGTGATCAACAGCCCCGATAGCAAAAAATCCGATTCACAAACAACTTATGTCCGTGCCGAAATAAAATGACATCTTGAAATGATGCATGAACGAGACTACCACCATAGAAGAGCAGTTAATTCCAAGGCGTTACGCCATTGGAATAAATATAAACAACTTAGAGAACAAAGCAATGTATATAAAGAGGCCAAAAAAGAATATCATCGTGAAATTAGAATCGGAGGGTGATTCTAGTAAAATGTGGGAGACTCTTAAGAAACTACTTCATAGTAAAAAGGGTCATAGTATAATCATTCCTTCAATGATGCTGGTGATATAATATAACAAAACAATATGAATGATTACTTTACAAGTAGTGTGAAAAATCAATTACCAAATTCTACTACCATTTCAATGATGAAATCAAAGGTGAAATCGAATTTTAATTTCTGTATATTGAACTTGATCAGGTTAAGGAAGAGTTAAATGCCATATTTCTCAAAAAGCGGTGGTATTGATAATCTCTGATCAAAGTACTTAAGTATGTAATGATATGTATCTATCTAGTTTATGCAAATTTTAATCAATCTTAAAGAATGGCCAGTTTCCAAATTGCCTTAAAAAATGCACGAGTAATTCCAATTTTAAGGGTTGTAATAAAGATGACTTTTGAAACTATAGACCATCTTTGGAAAGCTTGTACACAAACAACTTTGAATTTATGTAAACCGAGAAGAAATTTTGTATGACGGTCAATCCGGTTAGGCCTGACAATCTACAACCATGCCCCTTTTGAAAAAGATGGATACTGGGACTTAAGGCAATTGACAACGGTAACTTAGTGGGTGCAGTTTTGTAGACGAGCAAAGCTTTGGACAGGGCCAACCATAGTTACTTATTCAAAAACTGAGTTCGCTTGGTATAGTGGAATAATGAAAGGAAAGTGGTTTGAATCATATTTATCCCTCGTACTCAAATGGCCAATAAATAAAACAATTTCCTCTCTGAAGTTATAATGTCAGGCGTCCGCAAGGGTCGATCTTGGGCCTTTGTTGTTTCTTTTATTAATAATGATATGCCAAATAATTTAAAAAAATTGTAACTGTCGACATGTATGCTGAGATTTGGATTGATTATATTGGATTTAATTAGTTTATAACAAAGATCTTGATGTAATACAAAACGTCTTAACGAAGATCTTAAAACATTAAAATCAGGGTTTGAAAAACATTAAGAAAGCTATTGTAATGCAAAACTAAAGCTATGCTGATTGGTACAACCGGGACAAAAACCAGCAAATTCAACAGGAATAATAGCTTAACGTGTAATGATAAATTACTCCGATTGAAAATGTCGAAGGGTTTAATATCTAGGCACTATATTGATAAAAACTTGCCATGGAATAATCAAATCGATTCAATCCGAAAGAAAGTTTGTGCCTGTTAGACTTGATGGAAGAATTAAACCATATGTCACAAAAAACCTCACTAATAACAATTTATATACTATGGTGAACCTCACTGATTTATGCTAATATTGTGTGGAGTCAATGTGGTGAGAACCAAATTATGATAAACTCCAAAAAATCCAAAATATGGCATTGGCGTATTATTTTGGATGCACATTTAGAACCCACGTTAACGATATGCTTCACAGTCTTAAGTTTTTAACTGTACGTGATAGCATCACCTACACGACAGGGTGTACGAATGTATAAAATGTTAAAAAAATGACCCGAGTATCTATATAACCAATTACGATATGAGCAGTTCACAACGTGTTTGTAGAAGAGGTAGTCCTACTGGTAATCTATTTATTCATCATGTAACACGAATTATGGTAAGAGTTGTATTACATTATAAAGGCAGTGTAACATTGGAATGTCATATCGAGCGATAGTAGAAAAGCAGATACGTGGGATTATATAAAAAGAGACTTAAATGTGATTTGAATTCTGATTTTTTTGTTCATTTTCTATTACATTTTCTAATCGCTTATCTCCTATCTCTTCTTATTGTATTAATTGCCTATTTATAGTGTTTTACTGTCAATTGGAACTATTTAAAAATTGTAGCACTGGAGAAAAAAAAAAAAAATCATGATTGATTATCAATATGTGTCTTTTTAAAGTGTAATTATGTTTTGTATATAAAGGGCCCATACTGTAATCAGCTATTGTTGTGAGGGCTACCCTGTCTTAAAATATGGTAAATAAATAAAATAAATAAAATAAATAACCACTGTATTTAAACGCCGTAAAATATCCAACACTGCTGACTTATGTCGCCTAATTCATTACGTGTGGCGTGAACAATATTTATATGTCAGACAATCCCTTCCGTAGTTGTAAATGCAATTGCAGGAAGCCCACAGGGTTAAAAAAAACCCCAAGAATTCGCGTACGCCCAAGGAGCTTTAGAATTGTTGAATGATGGAGACCAAACCCCGGGCCTATTTGAAATGTTTTAAGCGTGTGCCGCAACTGCTATCATTCAATGCCTTCCGTATTTTCATGTCGTGCAGATAAACACGAGCATGAAAATATAAGCAAAGGAAAAATGGACGAGAAGAAACAACTGCGACTCGGAAAAGAAGGAGAAATAAGGAGGTAAATGGTCTAACCACTAGTAATCACCATAGAGCTGACAATATCAGGCATTGATGAAAACGTGAAGTTAAACAGGTCTTAAACTACCCCGCGACCAAGTAAGTTAACACGTTTTAGGGTGTTTAATGGGTTTGGCTAAAATTTAAAACAGCGTTTAAAGTTAACCATAATTTGAGAATTGCGTTTATTTAAAGGGGCGTTTAAATTGCGAATTTAACCAGTGATTGGCGTTAAACATTGTTTGAGAATACGTGCCCCTATGTTTAAAATATTAGATGCCTTAAATGGAAGGTCGTGATAACTGAAGGGTGCAAAAATCATGACCAGCTGGGAACTGAACCAGTTTTTACGTTAGCCATTCACGGCTTAGTAGAAAAACGGTTAACATGGCAACAATTAAAATATTGCTTTCCCTGACTTTACATGACTTGATTGTGTACTTTGTTATGTAGAAGGAACCTTAAATAACTTTGAGGCCATTCTGTACTATCACGGGGCCACCAATAACTTGAATCGTCCAGAACTCTTCAACATGCTTAAAAATCACGATTTTTTAGCATTTTGGGAAAAATTAGGTTATTTAGAGCCTACTACAATGTACAATAATTGGGTTAAAACTTCCCAAAAACTGACCAGCATTAGTATCTTCTACAAGAAACAAAATGTGGCTAATTCATTCAACCAGTAATATGTTATTGACAACATATTTTTTTTTTTTTTTTTTTAAAATTGGCTAAATTTGCCCAAAAATGCCACTTATTCATTAAAATGGCTGACTACCAATTATACCAACTCCTAGATTTTAATTTCATACCTCTTATCAAACTTTTTGTAATTTACCGACGGATAACAATTTTAGGATCATTTTTGTTCAGATTTTAAAGTGTCTGAAAGTGTACCCCGACCCCTAAAAACATCGCTAAAATTGACCTTATTGGACATACAGTGAAATGAATAAAAAGCCGTTATTTCAATCTTTTGTCCTGATTTCAGAAGTTTTTTATTTCCAAACCCAATGTATCTAGACAGGTTCTATCTAAAAAACATTACTTCACTTTTCTATAGGTGAGTGCAGCTAGAACCTCAAATCAGGGGTCCATTCCCGGACAAATCAAAGCATTGCAATCACTGCGCCATACTGGTTATACATCTAGCATTAAATAATATGTAAAGCGAATAAAGTAAAAACGGAAACTTATCTTGATGACGCAAAAGCAGGGTTGTAATCATGCGCGTAGCCAGGATTTCGCGTGCATCCCTGGGGTGCGGATCCAGGGAACGATCCAACACGGCAGGGGGCCCAGGGGCCGCTTAAGGCACCGTCCGGGGTACCGGGGCGAATCCCCCCCCCCCTGGAAAGATATGCATTGTTTTTTCTTTCGCAATTTTATGAGCCTTCTTGCAAGCCCTCGCTCCTTTTCTTTTTTCTTTCTTGTTTCCCTTTTTTCAAGACCCCCAGGGGTGTGCGCGCTCTCCCTCCTCTTCTCACTGCTGGCTGACAACTACTACGCATGCCTAATAGTTATTCTTATTCGGTCATTTCATTACCACCGATTCCCTTCATTCCGAGAGAATTTGCCTATCTCAAGGAGTGTTTAATACTAATCACTTTTGAAACGCCCGCACTGGTTAAGTATAAAAACACTGTTTCAATTTTGCAAACCGGAAGTAAAACATTCTAAAACGTTGTTAAATTAGACATATTACAATATTCTATATAAAAAATATATCTAATATCTATAATATTATATATATATATATCAATTATATATCATAGATATATATATCTATCTATCTATATCATCTCTCGGATCTATATATATATTCTCTATTCTACTATATATAGTTCGTAAGGGCTACGTCGGCATGTATTGGAAAGTTACATAATCACGTTTTAGCCAAAGGCGTGGTAATCCCCTGCCGTAAACAGGCCCAAATTTTAACCTCATCCAGCATTTACTGCACTCATTTCATCATCGCGGACGTCGTCTGCCTGGATGAAACGGTTTTATTCTCTTCAGAACCGAGTCTTGGTGGGCCCCAGGCAGACTTGAAGACCCGACATCATTCTGGGATTTTTCTACGTCCTACTTGACTCTTATTTGTTATGTTCAAGGATATAATCCGTCATAGCGGTTAACTTTTTGCCTTTTGCCTTTTTACGGCATGCACTAACCCGGCTTTGGTCAACTTGATTAGATATATAATAGATATATCTATATATAAATTAAATTAATAATTACAAAGTGTGACCTCTGGAAGCACCGGACTCGAGTTTCACGGCACTACCACTCCCGTAGGATCCCCGTGCGATCCGATCTTCAGACGAGGATGGACTCATAGTCGTTTCTTACCAAAGACATTTTGGTAATACATACAGCTTTGTCATGACTGAGGCATTTCCCACACTTGTCTGTACTTTTCCAAAAAGTCGAGAGTGCACCCACTACGAATAGTGGGGGACGTAATATAACAATCATTGTAAACATATTATTTTACAGGTACGATCTTGTGAATTAGAGTGCTCATCCCATTGGGAGAGCTGTAAAATAATTACAAAGTTCTAATCTCTGGAAAGGCACCGTTACTCTGAGTTTCACGGCATACCTCACTTAAGAATCTAAGGGGCATCGTCTTCAGACGATGATGACTTGATTCTTGTCTTAACCAGAAGACATGTATGTATATAAATGCTTGTGTCACGACGAGGCATTTCCAGCACTGGCTGTACTTTTCCAAATAGTCGAGAGTGCTCAACCACTACGAAGAGTGGGGGCGTAATATAACGCATAGTAACCATAGTATTATTTCAGGTTACTGATCTTTGGAATTAAGAGTGCTTCAATTCCATAACAGGAGAAGCGTAAGAAATCATTACAAAGGATAGCCTCTGGAAAGGCCAACCGTACTCTTAGTTTCACGGCATACCTCACTTACGATCACAGGGCATCCGATCTTTAGACTGATGATGACTCATAGTCGTATCTTAACCAAAACGCCATTTCCTAAATTAGTCCTCCCTTTCAGATACCAGCCATAGAAGCTCGCTTACATCTGTTCATGCTAGCAATTTCACTTCTCAACATAGTCATGACACAGTCGAAAACATCAGTAAATCACGTATTTAGATGAACACGAATTTTAGGGCGATTTCCATTGAAATCGTGATCAAATTGTAACAGCTATGACAATTTAAATGATTTCTCACTTACATGTGTTTAATAACTTTAAGTCATTATTTTATAGTTAGTATTATCATGTCCAACATTCTAAGCAAACCTGTCCAAATCATTTAAAACAAAAAAATCTGCCCACAAGTAATCACATATATCCCCGAAATTTGGGTGGGTATGGCGGAATATTGCCCCCCCCTTTTTTTTTTGTTCAGTTCATCAATCAGCCATATATTGGCGAATTTGATTCACTAGCCTTCGATTTTAAGAACATTTCCCTTAACCTACCAAGTTTTTTCGATCAGAAATTGCAGCCTATGTGCTTTCATATCGTGATTTCTTCCGAATAGGAAAAGGTCCGGTTCAGCGTGATTGAATCATTGGCTGAAGTTTACTTGAAGTAGAGTACTACAGATGGTAAAAGATGACCGATTCAACCATATCGCATTAGATATTTGACAAATTTAAAAGTTTGGCGAATATGCTTACCACCTCATAGGCTTCCTATAGTGGATTCTAAAGAGAGGCTGTAAAAATAACATAATTATGTGCAAACGTCTATATCTTGATGGAATTTGATCGGGAAATGATCGTAACGTCAGCTTAATACCTTCGTTCATTCTGATAAACGGCAGTATACTGGTTTAGAAGGCTTACTACTGTTCTTCATTGTCGCTTTTCCTGAAAAAAATACTCATAATGGCGATAATCTTGAAGTGCAAATTTAAAGTGTCATAAGACAACATGGGTTGAGAAACACGGCATGTACACTCTATGGATCCACAACAACTTTCAGATTTTTTGAGTCCTGATGAGCGAGTTTTGTCTATGAAGTCTCGTGCAGAAATCACCTGCTGTTGATGTATTACGTAGAAGAACAGATTTTTATACACGCTCTAAGGCTTATAAACATAATACCATTAGAAAAGACATATTGGTTAGAACTTGAATTGGTAACAAGGCCACCTGATATTTTCTTGTAATAAACAAAAAATAATATTTTTTAAGTAATGAAACCAATTTGCAGAGCTGAGTTCGCCCACAATACCGGTTTTTGATTTGAAGGCAAACGAATTGGACTCCTATAAAAACGTGGCACGTATTAAAACTCAACGGCTATAATGTCTTGGAAGAATTCACTGTTGTTGTCCACTTTCATAGACTGCGAGAGTGATTGCAAAATACGAGTTATGAAACTGATGAATTGTTCGTTCCGAGTTTTTATCCAAAAATCGATTTTACAGTAATGAGATGTCCAATTAAGTTTCTCAATCTCTACAGGGTGTCACTTAAAATTTTGAAGCTGAGACTTTAACACTGAATGTAGTGTCAAATAATAATATTAATAACGTGCTTATATTGCACAATTCCAACCATATGATCATTTCCGCATTACATACATAAAGACAAACTCAGCAACAAAACTGCAGAGCAACTAAAAAATATGATTTTCAGCTGGTTTGAAAGACTTCAACTCAAATACATAGTATGATTTTGAACTCCTTTGAATTAAATAAATTATCGATGAAATTCCAAAAAAACTAAAACTTTAATATTTATTTATTAAACAAGCAATGACGCATTTCGTAAATCTTACCTAAACTGCCTTTCTGGTGCAGGATTCAGAAATATAATCACCAAACACACTCGTATGACTAAAACCACGAAGAGCTTGCTAGATCATGTGCTAATTAACAACATAAATTATGGTCTCCCAATATGATGTGATCCCCTATAACATCAGCGATCACTATATGACCTACTGCACCAGGAAGGAAAAGAAATATATATTTAATACCCAATAATACTGTCAAATTAAGATCACTGAAGAACTATGACAAAGTCACATTTGCTTCCCACCTTGGCGAGTGCGATTGGTCACCTGTCCTACTCAGTAACTGCGTTAACGCAGCTTGGCTGAATTTTACATCCATTCTAGCTAATGTGATAGACAAGGTTGCTCCAATCAAGAATGTTCGTATTAAACAACGTACGCAGCCTTGGATGACGTCCGAAATTATTGAAAAAATAAGGCTGCGTAACAAAATGAGCAAACTCATTAACCAAGGTATTCACAATGTGTCTTTCAGTGAATGTTCAGCTTTCCGTAATTCAATTCAACGTGAGATAAAGAAAGCTAAAGCTAATTACTTTAAGAACAATCTTTACGAAAATAAAAATCAGCCAAAGAAACTTTGGGGGGGGGCACTTGTATTCAAAGGTGGATATGATGCGTGAACAAGAAAACGCGTAAAAAGGGTGTCTTTTTTCCAAATAATGTAGTTGATCGATGCAACTTATGGGTGTTTTTGTTTGAATTATTCATATTGTGTTTATGGGAACGGTCCAGGGGTGGGTGCGGGAGGGGGTGTCCCCTTCCCGCGCGAAGTGCGGAAGCCTTGCAATGTTCACTTCCAAAACACATTTCCTCATGAAAATTTGATAGAAGCAAGGAAGCAAGTAAAATATAGCTGATGGTTTTAGTTTTGTTTCACATAATAATATATAAAGTGTTCATGGAGAGTTCATAGATGAAGCGGCCCGAGCGTGGGTGCAGGCACGAAGTGCGGAACCCTTGCAATGTTCACTTCCAAAACACATTTTCTCGTGTATATTTGATAGAAACAATTTGAAATTGGTAAGAAGTCCACTTTATAATTCATCACTAGCCGTTTTATTAAACAAATCTTAATTGTTTTTGTGTAATTTCTAATACCAAGAGAGGCCCTGCACTCAATTTATTAACCGTGCGTAGCGCAAAAAAATAAGGTAAATTTCGTGGTTACTCGGTATTTTCTCAACGGAAGTAGGTATCATTGTCGCAGCAGAGGGAAACGGGCCCCCCTGTATCCACCAACGCTCTTTCTCTCTTTCTAGCTCGCCTCCTCTCTCCCTCCCACCCCTCTGCCCCTTCTCTCACTTTCTCTCCCACTCTCTGACTTTTCGCAACCGCAAGGGCTGAACTTAGGACCCTGGGCCCCCTAGGACCCCGTGCCGTGGTCAATTACCCCTTTGCACCCCCCCCCCCCCTCTCGCGGCGGTACTGTTTAAGTGTATTGTATTTTTGTTGTATCGGTACCGGATTATGCTAAATAAAAAACCGACCTAACAACAATATATGCGAATGAATGTTTATACGTGTTGGTAGGACTGAGCATGAATAGGTTGATTAAAAACTGGTCACGACCCTCACGTTTTTGATTTCGAATATTTCGGAGAAACCATTCTACGTCACCTCGGCTCAACACCGCTGATGAGGGTTGTGACCAGTTTTTAATCCACCTATTCAAACTCATTAATATGATTTTTTACAAATAAATATAACAATAAACCAGTTATCAAACTTGATACTAATATTAGCATACTCCTATGCAACAGTACTAACTACAAATTCCTCCCGTGGTATCCTTAATGATCAAGTTTGTCTTGACTCCCTAACCTAACTTCTTCTTACACATGCATAAGGGTAATTTTCTTTTCTGATGATATATTAATTTTGTTCCACAGGCATATAAACATACACACAAAAACAATTCTGGGAACAGGATGTGCGAATTTATATTATTAAAAATCACGCCCCGGTGGTGCCTGGGTTCATAGAGACCCATCTAATTATCCCCTTATCGGGCAAGAAATGTTATGTAAGTTTGTTTTATTATGAAAGAACACATCATGTAGACAATTAGAAAAAAATAGAGTTTGAAAATCTTTTCCACGATTGAGAAATCACAGAAATCTTGGGTGGTTATTGAGCTCCCTTAGGCCCAATACGAGACTATGCATACCCACATACCTGGTGTAACAGCATTTTATAAAATAAGGGCTTTGAAACTCGTGTATTATGCGCAAATACGCGGCGTTAAACCACGTACTTGCGAATGATACTTCGAACTCAATGCCCTTTTGTAGTCCATTCGCCTTCATGTCCTAAAACCCTCCCCAATCCATCACTTTCGAAAATAAATACACTCAAAAGAATCGCATCAGTTCGCATAGTGCTGCCATCTAGCGTCCTATAGATTGTGGGCCTGAGTCTCTTGGTCTTTTTCACGCGTCCATGGAATTGGGTACTAGTGATTTTCTTTTTCGTTCTGTTCTATTTTTTGGTCCTTATTTTTTGTTTTGGTTAATAATGTCGTTTAGGTGAGGTCATTGCTCTTTAAATTCACGCTTTGCGTTCAGCAGTGACCTCATTCATCACTGTTTAAGAAGAAACCCTATCAGTGATTCGTACGCAGTTATACCAAAATATCCGGATTTTAATCCCTATATAATACTTATAATAATTGAAGAACTAGCAAGTCACATTTGCTTCCCACCCTTGGTCGAGTGCGATTGTCACCTGTCTAGCTCAGTCAACTTGCGTTACGCAGCTTGGCTTGAACTTTTACATCCATTCGAGCTAAGGCGATAGACAGGTTGCTCCAATCAAGAATGTTCGTATTAAAACGTACGCAGGCCTTGATGACGTCCAATTTATGAACAAATAAGGCTCGCGTAACAAATGACCAACTCATTACCAGGTAATTCACAATGTGTCTTTCAGTGAATTTCACTTTCCCGTAATTCAATCAACTTGAGATAAGAAAGCTACAAGCTATTTACTATTTAAGAACAATCGTTACGAAATAAAAATGAGCCAAAGAACGTTGGGGGGGGGGGCACTTGTATTCAAAGGGTGGATATAATGCGTGAACAAGAAAACGCGTAAAAGGGTGTCCTTTTTTCCAAATAATGTAGTTGAATCGATGCAACTTATGGGTGTGTTGTGTTTGAATTATTCATATTGTGTTTACTGGGAGGTCCAGTGTGGGTTCGGGAGGGGTGTCCCCTTCCCGCGCGAAGTGCTGAGCCTTGCATTTTTTTTGTTTTTTTTCCAACTTCCAAAACACATTTCTCATGAAAATTTGATAGAACAAGGAAGCAGTAAAATTATATCTGATGGTTTTAGTTTTGTTTTCACATAAGTATATATAAGTGTTCATGGAGAGTTCAAGATCAGCGGCCCGAGCGGGTGCATGCACGAAGTGCGGACTTGCAATGTTCACTTTCCAAACACATTTTCCTCGTGTATATTTGATAGAAACATTTGGGGAAACTTGGTAAGAAGTCCACTTTAATAATTCATCACTAAGCCGTTGTATATTAAACAAATCTTAATTGTTTTTTGTGTAATTTTTTCTAATACCAAAAGAAGGCCCTGCACCTCATTTATTAAACCGTGCGTATGCGCAAAAAAAAAAATGGTAAATTCGTGGGTTTTACTCGTATTTTCCCTCAATTCCGTAAGTAGTAATCATGTCTCAGAAGGGGAAACGGGCCCCCCTGTATCCACCAATGCTCGCTCTCTCTTTCTCTAGCTCGCTCTCCTCCCTCCAACCATCCCTCCCTCACTTTCTCTCCCTCTCGGACTTTGTCACCCACCGCAAGGGCTGACTTAGGACCCTGGCCCCAAGGACCCGGGCCCGGGGTCAATACCCCCTTTGACCCCCCCCCCCCCCTCTCGGCGGTACTACTGTTAATTGTATTGTTATTTTTGTTTGTATCTTTACCGGATTATGCTAAAATAAAAACAGACAACAACAATTATTGCGAAGAAATGTTTTATCGTGTTGGTAGAGACTGCCGAGCATGAATATATGTAGGTTGATTAAAAACTGGTCAACGACACTCACGTTTTGATTTCGAATATTTCGGAGAAACCATTCTTCGTCCCCACCCTCAGCGCAACACCGCTTATGAGTGTTGGTGACCAGTTTTTAATCAACCTATTCAAACTAATTTATATGATTGTTTTTTTTTTTTTTTTTTTTTTTTTAACAAATAAATATAACAATAAACCAGTATAAACTTGATATTAAGATTAGCAATACTCCTATTCATTAAGTACTAACTACAAAATTCCCTTGTACCTTAATGATCACAGTTTGGTCTTGGAATTTCCCTACCTACCTTCTTCTATTAGCACATGCATAGGGAAAGTTATTCTTTTCTGATTATATAATTATTTTGTTTCAAGGCATATAAACAACACAAGCAGAACAATTCTGGGAACAGGATTTGCTAATTATATGATTAAAAATCACGCCCACGTGGTTGCCTGGGGTTTCTAAGACCCAAGCTACTTATCCCATTATCGGGCAAGAAATGTTCGTAAATTTTTGTTTTAGGGAGAAACACATCAATAGTTAGACATTATAAAAAAATAGAGTTTTGTTTGAAAATCTTTCCACGATTGAGAAATCACAGAAATCTTGGGTTATTGATCTCCCCTTAGCGCAACCAATACGAACTGCATACCCCAAATACCTTGGTTAAAAGCATTTTATAAAATAGGGCCTTTTGAAACGTCGTGGTTTATTCGCAATACGGCGTTAAAAAACCCCCGTACTTGCGAATGATACTTCGAAATATTCAAGGCCCTTATTTTTAGTCCAAGTCGCTTCATGTCCTAAAGACCTCCCCATCCATCACCTTTCAAAAATACATACAAAAAAGAATCGCATCAGTTCGCATAGTGCTGGCCATCTAGCGGCCTATAGAGTTGTTGCCTGAGTCTCTTGTCTTTTTCACGCTTCCATGGAATTTGGTTACTAGTGGATTTCTGTTTTCGTTTGTTCTATTTTTGGTCCTTATTTTTTTGTTTTGGTTAATAATGTCGTTTAGGTGGAGGTTCATTGCTCGTCTTTTAAATTCACGCTTTGCTTTCAGCAGTGACCTCATTCATCACTGTTAAGAAACCCTATCATGCTTACGTACGGACAGTATAACCATTAAAATCTCCGATTTATCCCCTATATTAATACTTTATATAATTGAACTTGATTACCGCATTATAAAATTAACTTATTCGTGTACTATAGAGTTTCGCAATTCACCTCGTGTTTCACTGCTTGACGTGATGAAGAAAATAAATTTGAGTCACTACAATTATGCACCATGTAAAGCAATTTATTTTAATTAGCAATTCAACTGTGGATTCTTGAAAATTTGGCCTCTTAAAAAACGCCGACCTCTTCCGTCGTTAATTTCTTACTGATGCAAATGATGTATTACAATTGATTCCGTCATGCGCTGTATGAATGTGGTGCAGTAAGCCCCTTGGCGGGGAATCAATGGCAGTTCAATTCAATTTTTTTCATTCAATTTATTTGCATTTGCTCCTTGGGACTTCTATATAAAACGTCTACCAAACGAGTTTATTCTCGTGATGCGTTTTATTCCATTATATTGATATATCTCTGCCAGTTTACTAGTTACCGCAGCTGGTCATTGTGTAGGTCTAATGAACCGTGTCATACTTATCACGCAAATAATGAAGTTGTGTGTAAGGTTACAACCCACTATTACACCAGGACTAGGAAGAAGAAAAGAAGCTAATCAACAAACATGGAACCAATTACTGGTTTTTCAGTGATTTCCAAAATCTCCCAAGCTGTATCAAAAATATGGCCTCTTCCATTTGTAATTGTATTGAAAGAAAGTGTGTCGTGCTGAGAGTCTAAATAAAAAAAATCGAAAAAAAAATCAGATTCCCGCATGCCTGTAACAAAATAGTATATAATAGACCTAACAAGGCTATGACCAAAGCACAATTCGTATATTTTAAGTCATCTGTCCGTACGGACACTGCTACCACACGTAATTGAACCGGAGCGATTCAAATCTTTTAACACTGATGTTTTTCTTCTTTTTCTCATTTTCGTCGAAAAAAAAAAACATCGAGAATTTCTATAGACTTATATCCTTCAAGGCTATTACTCACTGCTAATCAAATTTTGAGACTCTGATAGTGTCTTTAAAAAATTGCGAGTTAATATCAATCACATGTTGACTTGCTTATTAGTACACATGTCTAGCATTCAGAATTAAGTCTCACACAAGACCACGTTGGTCCAAATAATAAATCCTATTTGAAGAAAGAGCTCTCAGGATGATTTGTGAATACCAATAATCGCGCCCAGTTTTTTAACATCACGCCCCCGTTGCTGCCTGGGGTTCATAGAGACCCAAGCTAATTATCCCATTATCGGGCAAGAAATGTTAGTAATTTTGTTTTATGGAAAGAAACACATCAATAAGTTAGACAATTAGAAAAAAATAGAGTTTGAAAATCTTTTCCACGATTGAGAAATCACAGAAAATCTTGGGTTAATTGAGCTCCCCTTAGGCACTAATACGAGACTAGGCATACCCAAATACCTGGTGTAAAAGCATTTTATAAAATAAGGGCTTTGAAACTTCGTGGTATTATTCGCAAATACGGCGTTAAACCACCGTACTTGCGAATGATACTTCGAAATTTCAAGGCCCTTATTTTAGTCCAATTCGCCTTCATGTCCTAAAACCTCCCCATCCATCACCTTTCAAAATAAATACAAAAAAGAATCGCATCAGTTCGCATAGTGCTGCCATCTAGCGTCCTATAGAGGTTGTGCCTGAGTCTCTTGTCTTTTTCACGCTTCCATGGAATTTGGTTACTAGTGGATTTTCTGTTTCGTTCTGTTCTATTTTTGGTCCTTATTTTTTGTTTTGGTTAATAATGTCGTTTAGGTGAGGTCATTGCTCTTTTAAATTCACGCTTTGCGTTCAGCAGTGACCTCATTCATCACTTTTTAAGAAGACCCTATCAGTGATTCCGTACGGACAGTTATAACCAAAATATCCGATTTTATCCCTATATTAATACTTGATAATAATTGAACTTGATTACCATTATAAAATTAACTTATTCGTGTACTATAGTTCGCATTCAATTTCACCTCGTTGTTTCAACTGCGTGAAGTGATGAGAAAAATATTGATTTCACTACATTACCCCATGTAAAGCAATTTATTTTAATGATAGCAAGCTAAAATGGTAGCTTCTTTGAAAAATTGGCCTCTTAAAAAAAAACGCCGACCTCTTCCGTAGTTAAGTCTTACGGATGCAAATGAGGTATTACAATTGATTCCGTCATGCGCTGTATGATGTTGTGCAGTAGCCCTTGGCGGAATCAATGGCAATTTCAATTCAATTTTTTCAATTCAATTTATTTGCATTTGCATCCTTGGGACTTCTATATAAAACGTCTACCGAGTTTATTCTCGTGATTGCGTTTTATTCATATGATTGATAGATCTCTGCAGTTTACTAGTTACCAGCTGGTCATTGTGTAGGTCTAATGAACCGTGTCATAATTTCACGCAAATAATGAAGTTGTGTGTAAGGGGTACAACCACACTATTATCACCAGGACTATTAAGAAGAAAAGAAGCTAATCAACAACATGGAACCAATTATGGTTTTTCAGGGATTTCCAAAATCTCTCCAAGCTGTATCACAAATATGGCGCTCTTCATTTGTAAATTGTATTGAAAGAAGTGTGTACGTGCTGAGAGGCTAAATAAAAAAAATCGAAAAAAAATCAGATTTCCGCATGCCTGTAACAAAAATAGGTATTATAATATACCCAACAAGTGATATGACCAAAAGCAACCAAATTCGGATATTTTAGTCATTAGTGTCCGTACGGACACTGCTACAACACGTAATTGAACGGCGATTCAAATCTTTTAACACTGATGTTTTCTTTCTTTTTCTTCAATTTGTCGGTCGAAAAAAAAAAAACAGCTGAGGGAATTTCTATAGACTTATCCTTCAGGCTATTACTGCTAATCAAATATTTTGACTCTGATAGTGTCTTTAAAAAAATTGCGAGTTTAATATCAATCAACATGTTCTACTTGCTTATTAGTACACATGTATAGCAGTCAGGAATTAAGTACACAAGACCACTTGGTCAAATAATAATCCTATTTGAAGAAAGAGCTCTCAGGATGAATTTGTGAATACCAATATCGCGCCAGTTTTTAACTCTTGCACGGCGCCCGTATGGTTAGCCAAGACGGTCATTATTCGAATGGACCCGGACGAGTGGGAAAAAGTCTCGGTCGACCGGGAAAAACGAACCGGAAATAGCTTTTCAGCCAATCAGAATTCGGAACCCATTCGGATTTACTACCTGCCGCTCGACCGGGTCTTGATTGAAGGTTGGACCGCCTTCTTTGGACTAATGCTCATCCAACCGGGACATTTATGAACCGCCTACCATATTACCATGAAAGAGAGTCGGTCGTCGCTGCAGCTTAACTAATATTGTCGTGTCAATGGTACAGCATATAAGTGGGGAGAAGCAATTGTGACGTGTGCCTTGCCTAATGTAATGTTCGTGCAACATATAGGATACGGTACTATTATCTTGGTCGTTCTGTTGGTCATCCATTGGATTAAAAGCTCAGCAAATTTTGTAAAAATCATACTTCAAAACAATTGCGAATGTAATGGGTCCGGTAGCAGAATGTGAATGGTACACTGAAATTGTCGGGTATGGTCTAACCCAGGCCTCTCAATGCAAAGAAAATCCATTGTTTGAATAAACAAGTAAACAAGAAGTTCAGTAATATTTTAGATGGCTTACTGCTTAGCCAATAGCTTAAAGGTTTACTGTAATCTTGGCCGGTTAAAGGTTCCTAGTTTAAAATGAAAACAAACCATGTTCCCTAATTTTATGTCAACTTTTTTGTATGTACTTAATACTCACCTCCTATATATGACATGACATTATGCCATGCAATGAAAGATGAAGTTAACAGACTGAAACACAACAATGCAGGTGGAGTGGCGAATGGGGTTCATGACCCTATTCGGCAATTCGTATAATACTTGTGCCCATTGGGAGCTATTGGTGGACAATAATAATTATGACAGATTGTACAAACAAATCACTACAGACGTGCCCCACTAGCCTGTTATTGTCGTAATGGGCGGCTTAAACGTGAAATCGACGAGTGGGTTCTTCACTTTGATTGGGTAAAAAAAAACACTGAATGATTGAATTCCGGTCGAACGAAATCTTCAGAGAGATGGCAAATGGGCCCTTGATAGTTCAATCAAATGTTTTACAACTCGAGTGAAAAACGAACTTGAGTACAGAAAGCTAATAGCATAAATTAAGCAGTTATATGCACATAAATTTTCGTTGCTCTCATTACAATACTTGA
This sequence comes from Ophioderma brevispina, assembly GCA_023653785.1. NCBI lineage: Eukaryota > Metazoa > Echinodermata > Ophiuroidea > Amphilepidida > Ophiodermatidae > Ophioderma > Ophioderma brevispina. Next base: position 40,576 of record JAMKCH010003150.1, read on the forward strand.
GATATCATCTTAGTAACTGTTACCATTTTAAAGTTATATATACAAAGCACTAAGACTAAATAAATTTTAATTTTGGCACACATTGAAGAATGTCTATATATACGTCCGGTAGATACGCTGAGAATGCTGCGTATGGAAGCCAGGTCTCACCTGTAAAGAAATGAAAGTTGAAGGTCCATGGATGAACATATGGCCTAAAAAAAAACTTATTACCACCTCATTGGAACTAGAAGCGTGCAAACACCGTTTCACGCTTGATTGCAAGAAGAAAGCGCCGGGTGTTCCAAGTACTTTGTGCGAGGGATGGTAGGAGCTAGATAGATTTCGCCAAGTGATAGTTTTTGTAAAACGTCACAAAAAGTACATTCGCACATCCTGTCCAAAGTTTAAACTGGAGCAACATAAAACAGATAGCCTTTAAAAAAGGACAATCATCGCGTTAGTGGCGGTGATGGGTTGAAGACGAGGTACATGAAGACGTACACCGTTGACATACTTGTGTGCATAAAATATTTATTATGAGAGTATACAAACATAAAATGGTTGACATTTTAATGAGTTGCAGCGTGATTCGTTACTAAGGGAGGCAAAAAAAGCGCTTGATTCTTTGCTCTTAGTTACAAGCGCGCTCCAGCAGCTTGTGTCGTCGTACAACGCACAAAAATGCAAGAGTATGCTTTACGCCAACTTCACGTGCTGGGACAATTTTTCCCCACGAGTTTATGCCAATAAAACGCAGAGCGCAAAAACTGAAAGTACAAGGTAATTTTCTTTGAACTGAGTTCCACAAACTTATACACCAATTTTCCCCTTGGTTCCGAGACGATAGGTCTGAACTAAGGAAATATGTACCTATTTTTCGTACAATTGGGATACATCAAACACGGGATAGATGTCGGTGTGGACAAATAACATAAGCATTTCCCGCAATGGTTCGGCCGACACAATCTCCACTTTGAAATGCAACAAAACCGGGACAAACTTGATAGAAAAATACACAAAATATGTCTTTTTCTTGTAGGGGTTTAACTAGTTAAAAATACATGTTCGTTTATTAAGTGTTTCTTGTCCAGAGGAAATGCGGCCTTATAAATCATATACGCTACATGAATCCCACCTTATACAATGTTATAGGGCATATGGAAGGATCACCTTTCGCGGCTTTCGCAAATCTATATTTACCGGTTTGATACGATTTTCTTTGACATGAATGATCAACGAAATAGTTTATCTTGTTCTCTAAAACAACAAGTTATTAAACCACTCAAGAAATCGTAATAGAAAAAAACGATTCCAGTTAAAGGTGAAATGAGGCTGGATGAGGCTTGTGCCAGACCAGTCTATCTGGTCTTCCTTATTCAGTTTAACCTATTCTTACAAGATCTACATTTTGGCGAAAGTTCTATGAAATTTGGCTATTAGGTCAAAATTTAATTTTGCGAACAAAGAAAATAAATAGGCTACTTCTGTCAATCGCAAATCAGATTTTTTTAAATAGCGACCACGCTTTTGCTCAATCTGACTCATGTATCCGTAGAAGACTGCAACCATATACGGCTCGGACGGCGATGACTAAAAAGCGATGTTCGTGAGGCGGTCGCCAGTTCACTCGCGCGTTGATGGGTTGTGGTGCGTTGACCTATTTGCGTCTGATGGTACGCGAATATGTGAAGAAAACGTGAAAACGAAAATACTATTGAAAAGTCCCTTTTTTATTGTGTTTTTGCTATATTACAGAAAAGTAAGTCGGTACACCCACTTTGATTATTTTACCATTTTTACCGGCATGCAATTTTGTCCACAGCTAAGTGAAAAACAAAAAAAATTACGACAGATTTTTTCCTATGGTGTATTTCAGCATTAATTGTGAAATTTCCCATAGGTTACGTGAAATTTGTGATCGTAATACCTTTTGGATGCATTTTCTCAAAAACGAAGTCGGTGACCCCCCCTTTTTTATTTGATATTTGTTTCTCAGTAACGTTTAAATGGGACATGTGATCAAATTAAAAAAAAAATCATCGAAACGTACATCATGCTGCAAACCCTTAATCGGTGAGGTGACGACTTAAATATATAAATATGGTATTACATATAGGAAGATGTTGGCAAAATTGTGGTGAAGATGGCACTTTGGACGAGGTGTACGTTTAGCAAGTGTTTGATTTATCTGGCCATTGTGCGCGATTAGTGGTGCAGGGGAATAGGGGTAATTGGTTGAACACCTTTTTTGGCTGAAATCGGTGAATTTAAGTAAAAAATTATTAAATTTTAAAGGAGCTATAAAATTAATGATAAAAAAATGGAGCAATTAAGTTGGTAGAACAATTTTGAGAAGAGCCTGAGTTTTGTTATAAGCAAGGTGTTTGTTATTTAGCAATTTACAGGCAGGATGCGTAATTGACTAAGATATCATTGAGAATAATTTGAATATTGTTAGGTCTTATTGGAATGTCATAGGTAAAATACATAGGTAATATAAATTATCTAACACATACAACTCATGAACCTATTACTGAACATATTGGTAAACTACCTACATAACAGTTTAACTAATCTTCTACATGTGCAGCATGATTTTATAAAGTATAATGAAATGTGGTGAACATTTAACAAAGGGTTGTTGCATCTTTGGCTATTTATAGCAGGTGTCTGGTGATGTAATTATTCAAAGGGGCATTTTGTGATGCACCAGTCAATTCCTTCTAACGTGCCACAAACGTTGAGAATTTTATCATTGAATTAGGATTAAAGTATAGTAGGTATGTAACTTCGTATTTATGTTTTAACGGAGGAAATAACAAGACAGTTACCAATGGGGGGCAGCGCCCATGATTGCAAATTTTGGCATAACATTAAAACGCATGGCGAATCATTTAATTTGGAAAGCGTTGTCCAGGGAATCTAGTGAATAGAAATGGAGTTGCTAGGATCAAGAAATTGTCACCTGGTAAGTTCTGATTGATTTGGGTTAAGCTGCTACATGTTGCCTCACATCTACTTCTACCTTACATAGCAAAGCTCTTTTGGTTCAAAAGAAATAAAAATAACTTGATCTATCTACGAGTGTCCCTTTTATAAGAAAACAAAAATACACCGAATCACTGCACATCATTTAGGCTCCGCGAACATGGCACCACAATTTTGGTGGTTTCCGATTATGTCATATAAAACTAAAACTGACAGGGGACAAACCCTTGTTTTTTTCTCCTATCGTTGCTGCAAAACAAAATAATACATCTATTAATTTACATTTCTTTGCACAATGTTTCATTAATGCGATAATTTTAGCATGTAATTGTCATGTATAAATTGATGTCATACATAAGACTAGATCCACTGCTATCATGCAAAACCATTAATTACTGCGGCCGCTAAACAGACAGTCATGTATACGGGCATGTTACACCAAATCACATCCTCTCAGCGCCTTCCGCGAACGTAATCCACGTACACACCATGGAGATAATAAAAGTCCATAGTCCAACAAATCCATCACAAATCAAAGACATCACAGATCACAAAATTATTTTAATCGGCTACTTCAGTTACTCGTGGCAGGGACTAATAACATATAATATACACGCACGCGTATATAGACACCGGGTACATTTGACCCCCGCACCCCCCGGGGATTTTGGAGACAAACCATTTTTTGTGAAGCTTATACCTATAAGCAAATGAATCGGGTGTCTGAAAAAACCCCACCCTGGGTTAACCGGTTTGAGGGGGGGGGGGGGGGGCGCTTTTTTGTCCAAAATGGCTGCTTCGGGAGAGAACTTACCAACATGGCCTAGCACAATGACAGGAACACAGGAACTTGATTTTGGTTACCAATAGATAGCTATGGGTCCCCGTTTTCCATGATACCAAACTTAGTACCAACATGCCTAGCATTAAATCACAATGACGTGAAAAGTTCGCCATGGTAGCAAAATTGTCAATTCCATAGACACACATAGGGGAAAATTCATTTTTTTGCCAAAGAGTTAGGAATATCCAATTTTAATGCGGTTTTTGGCTCTAATTAATGGAAAAAATGACTAGTGTTATAAAAATGGGACAGCATTTTAGTGCTATAATAATGCTTTTGCGTCGCTACAATGCGAAAATATAAATTTCACCCTATCAGTACATGTTTTGCATACTTTCCTCGACTATGACGTCATAGTGACGTCTTAATGGGGCTGTTGGCACTTATTTTGATACCAATGGAACTCTAAGCTACCCTGTGGTACTCAAATTTACAGGAATCGGATGTCAGTAAAGGAAATCAAGGGGGGGGGAGTTTGTTACAAAAATGGGCTCAGGTAGACGGGGTTAAGTCAACACGGGAAAAGTATATCGATGCCTTCCTAAGTCCTGGAAGATCGACTGATGTGCCGAGCACTCGTAGAGAGATTTGTCGAGGATGCACATCCAGAGAGCCAAATATCAAGCCTGATTTGGTACCAGGCAGAGATGTGGCAGAGCCAGAAAGTCCTCCACCAGATGATCAAGGTTGGAAGTTAAATGACGATGCACTCGATACAAGGGCCATCAGGAGAGGACAAAAGAGTTGCCTGATATAATAGTAGAGGAGAATAATTCTGTACAGAAGAAGGACAATTAAGCCATGATCCCCAGAGAGGAGGAGGAAAGAGAAGATCAATTACTGAATCAAAGGAGCTGCCTTTAAGCTCGTATACCAAGGAACAGCATTGCTTAAAAGATCGCAATGCACAATACCAATGATAATTAATAGAATGGAATTCTTCTTATCGTATCCAAACACAGTGGGTCTCAAATGGATCTAGCCAGAGGTGGGTACTATGTCTGGCTGCTTCACTGCATTCTGCAATGTCCTTGTCCGTGCATTGTTGCACCAACATGGGCAGACCAAGAGATGCTCCGTGTTCCTGATCTGCTTCCAGGTAGACTCCTCTTCAAGGAAACCTTTGATCGGCCGATTCTGGATCCAATCAGCTGAGACACCGCCACTCGGCCCAAGAGAAGTCAGCCCTGGCGGAAGACGCTCACCCGGCTCAATACCAATAGATGCCACTTGGTTGACAGCAAGTCTTTCTGTCCACCAAGCCAATTCCCCAAAATCCTAGAGACTATTCAACGGCCGGACTTGCCTAAGAAACCTACCCCGGACCTGACGCGGTCAGCAGCCGGCTCTGTCTAGCTACCAGATACTGGCAGCTATACTCATGCATGCTATGTTGCTGCATGTATAAGTTGTCAGCTGGCGCGGGCGAAGGACACCCCGCGACAGGTCGGCAGGAGGAATCCAACGATGGGTCAGCTTCAGGGCTGACCCCTCCCATACTGGGCAAGCATACTCCACAAATGAGCAGCACAGGGCAGCGGCCATCGATCTCAGGGGCATACGGCATACAGGGTAAGGGGAAAAAGCCCCTGTTGGGGTCAGGGGCAGAGACCCTGGAAGCTCTTGAGTTTAACATATTCGAGTGCTTTCGGAGAAGGGTTATGTCCTTATCTTGAAGCAGATGAACTATGCTGACCGTTTTGGTTG